>CANNZV010003508.1:0-61402 GCA_947561585.1 Caprella mutica
GTAGTTTGCTTAGGTAGGTAGTTCGGTGTGTAGTTTGCTTAGGTAGGTAGTTCGGTGTGTAGTTTGCTTAGGTAGGTAGTTCGGTATGTAGTTTGCTTAGGTAGGTAGTTCGGTATGTAGTTTGCTTAGGTAGGTAGTTCGGTATGTAATTTGCATAGGTAGGTAGTTACTATGTAGTTCGGTATGTAGTTTGCTTTGGTAGGTAGTTCGGTATGTAGTTTGCCTAGGTAGGTAGTTCGGTGTGTAGTTTGCTTAGGTAGGTAGTTCGATATGTAGTTTGCTTAAGTTGGTAGTTCGGTATGTAGTTTGCTTAGGTAGGTAGTTCGGTATGTAGTTTGCTTAGGTAAGTAGTTCGGTATGTAGTTTGCTTAGGTAGGTAGTTCGGTATGTAGTTTGCATAGGTAGGTAGTTCGGCATGTAGTTTGCTTAGATAGGTAGTTCTGTATGTAGTTTGCTTAGGTAGGTAGTTAAGTATGTAGTTTGCTTAGGTTGGAAGTTCGGTATGTAGTTTGCATGGAAAGGTAGTTACTAGGTAGTTCGGTATGCAGTTTGCTTAGGTAGGTAGTTCGGTATGTAGTTTGCTTAGGTAGGTAGTTACTAGGTAGTTCGGTATGCAGTTTGCTTAGGTAGGTAGTTCGGTATGTAGTTTGCTTAGGTAGGTAGTTCGGTGTGTAGTTTGCATAGGTAGGTAGTTCGGTGTGTAGTTTGCTTAGGTAGGTAATTTGGTATATAGTTTGCTTAGGTAGGTAGTTTGGTATGTAGTTTGCTTAGGTAGGTAGTTCGGCATGTAGTTTGCTTAGGTAGGTAGTTCGGTATGTAGTTTGCATAGGTAGGTAGTTCGGCATGTAGTTTGCTTAGGTAGGTAGTTCTGTATGTAGTTTGCATGGAAAGGTAGTTACTAGGTAGTTCGGTATGCAGTTTGCTTAGGTAGGTAGTTCTGTATGTAGTTTGCATAGATAGGTAGTTACTAGGTAGTTCGGTATGCAGTTTGCTTAGGTAGGTAGTTCGGTATGTAGTTTGCTTAGGTAGGTAGTTCGGTGTGTAGTTTGCATAGGTAGGTAGTTCGGTGTGTAGTTTGCTTAGGTAGGTAATTTGGTATATAGTTTGCTTAGGTAGGTAGTTTGGTATGTAGTTTGCTTAGGTAGGTAGTTTGGTATGTAGTTTGCTTAGGTAGGTAGTTCGGCATGTAGTTTGCTTAGATAGGTAGTTCTGTATGTAGTTTGCTTAGGTAGGTAGTTAAGTATGTAGTTTGCTTAGGTTGGAAGTTCGGTATGTAGTTTGCATAGATAGGTAGTTACTAGGTAGTTCGGTATGTAGTTTTCTTAGATAGGTAGTTCGGTATGCAGTTTGCTTAGGTAGGTAGTTCGGTATGTAGTTTGCTTAGGTAGGTAGTTCGGTGTGTAGTTTGCTTAGGTAGGTAGTTCGGTGTGTAGTTTGCTTAGGTAGGTAGTTCGGTGTGTAGTTTGCTTAGGTAGGTAGTTCGGTATGTAGTTTGCTTAGGTAGGTAGTTCGGTATGTAGTTTGCTTAGGTAGGTAGTTCGGTATGTAATTTGCATAGGTAGGTAGTTACTATGTAGTTCGGTATGTAGTTTGCTTTGGTAGGTAGTTCGGTATGTAGTTTGCCTAGGTAGGTAGTTCGGTGTGTAGTTTGCTTAGGTAGGTAGTTCGATATGTAGTTTGCTTAAGTTGGTAGTTCGGTATGTAGTTTGCTTAGGTAGGTAGTTCGGTATGTAGTTTGCTTAGGTAAGTAGTTCGGTATGTAGTTTGCTTAGGTAGGTAGTTCGGTATGTAGTTTGCATAGGTAGGTAGTTCGGTATGTTGTTTGCTTAGGTAGGTAGTTCGGTATGTAGTTTGCTTAGGTTGGTAGTTCGGTATGTAGTTTGCTTAGGTAGGTAGTTCTGTATGTAGTTTTCTTAGGTAGGCAGTTTGCTCAGGTAGGTAGTTACAAGGAAATCCGGTATGTAGTTTGCTTAGGTATTTAGTTCTGTATGTAGTTTGCTTAGGTAGGTAGTTAAGTATGTAGTTTGCTTAGGTAGGTAGTACGGTATGTAGTTTGCTTAGGTAGGTAGTTAAGTATGTAGTTTGCTTAGGTGTGTAGTTCTGCATGTAGTTTGCATAGATAGGTAGTTACTAGGTAGTTCGGTATGCAGTTTGCTTAGGTAGGTAGTTCGGTATGTAGTTTGCTTAGGTAGGTAGTTCTGTATGTAGTTTGCTTAGGTAGGCAGTTCGGTATGCAGTTTGCTTAGGTAGGTAGTTCGGTATGTAGTTTGCATAGATAGGTAGTTACTAGGTAGTTCAGTGTGTAGTTTGCTTAGGTAGGTAGTTCGGTGTGTAGTTTGCTTAGGTAGGTAGTTCGGTATGCAGTTTGCTTAGGTAGGTAGTTCGGCATGTAGTTTGCTTAGCTAGGTAGTTCTGTATGTAGTTTGCTTAGGTAGGTAGTTAAGTATGTAGTTTGCTTAGGTAGGTAGTTCTGTATGTAGTTTGCTTAGGTAGGTAGTTCTGTATGTAGTTTGCTTAGGTAGGTAGTTCTGTATGTAGTTTGCTTAGGTAGGTAGTTCGGTATGTAGTTTGCATAGGTAGGTAGTTCGGCATGTAGTTTGCTTAGGTAGGTAGTTCTGTATGTAGTTTGCATGGAAAGGTAGTTACTAGGTAGTTCGGTATGCAGTTTGCTTAGGTAGGTAGTTCGGTATGTAGTTTGCTTAGGTAGGTAGTTCGGTGTGTAGTTTGCTTAGGTAGGTAGTTCGGTGTGTAGTTTGCTTAGGTAGGTAGTTCGGTGCGTAGTTTGCTTAGGTAGGTAGTTTGGTATATAGTTTGCTTAGGTAGGTAGTTCGGCATGTAGTTTGCTTAGATAGGTAGTTTTGTATGTAGTTTGCTTAGGTATAAGGTAGTTAAGTATGTAGTTTGCTTAGGTAGGTAGTTTGGTATGTAGTTTGCTTAGGTAGGTAGTTCTGTATGTAGTTTGCTTAGGTAGGTAGTTCGGCATGTAGATTGCTTAGATAGGTAGTTTTGTATGTAGTTTGCTTAGGTAGGTAGTTAAGTATGTAGTTTGCTTAGGTAGGTAGTTCGGTATGTAGTTTGCATAGATAGGTAGTTACTAGGTAGTTCGGTATGTAGTTTTCTTAGATAGGTAGTTCGGTATGCAGTTTGCTTAGGTAGGTAATTCGGTATGTAGTTTGCTTAGGTAGGTAGTTCGGTGTGTAGCTTGCTTAGGTAGGTAGTTCGGTGTGTAGTTTGCTTAGGTAGGTAGTTCGGTGTGTAGTTTGCTTAGGTAGGTAGTTCGGTATGTAGTTTGCTTAGGTAGGTAATTCAGTGTGTAGTTTGCTTAGGTAGGTAGTTCGATATGTAGTTTGCTTAAGTTGGTAGTTCGGTATATAGTTTGCTTAGGTAGGTAGTTCGGTATGTAGTTTGCTTAGGTAGGTAGTTCGGTATGTAGTTTGCTTAGGTATAGGTAGTTCGGTATGTAGTTTGCTTAAGTTGGTAGTTCGGTATGTAGTTTGCTTAGGTAGGTAGTTTGCTTAGGTAGGTAGTTTGGTATGTAGTTTGCTTTGGTTGGTTTGCTTAGGTAGGTAGTTTGCTTAGGTAGGTAGTTCTGTATGTAGTTTGCTTAGGTAGGTAGTTAAGTATGTAGTTTGCTTAGGTAGGTAGTACGGCATGTAGTTTGCTTAGGTAGGTAGTTAAGTATGTAGTTTGCTTTGGTGTGTAGTTCTGCATGTAGTTTGCATAGATAGGTAGTTACTAGGTAGTTCGGTATGCAGTTTGCTTAGGTAGGTAGTTCGGTATGTAGTTTGCATAGATAGGTAGTTCGGTATGCAGTTTGCATAGATAGGTAGTTCGGTATGTAGTTTGCTTAGGTAGGTAGTTCGGCATGTAGTTTGCTTTGGTAGCTTGGTAGTTAAGTATGTAGTTTGCTTAGGTAAGTAGTTCAGTGTGTAGTTTGCTTAGGTAGGTAGTTCGGTATGTAGTTTGCTTAGGTAGGTAGTTCGGTATGTAGTTTGCTTAGGTAGGTAGTTCGGCATGTAGTTTTCTTAGCTAGGTAGTTCTGTATGTAGTTTGCTTAGGTAGGTAGTTCGGTATGTAGTTTGCTTAGGTAGGTAGTTCTGTATGTAGTTTGCTTATGTAGGTACTTCTGTATGTAGTTCGCTCAGGTAGGTAGTTCTGTATGTAGTTTGCTTAGGTAGGTAGTTCTGTATGTAGTTCGCTTAGGTAGGTAGTTCTGTATGTAGTTCGCTTAGGTAGGTAGTTACTAGATAGTTCGGTATGCAGTTTGCTTTGGTAGGTAGTTCGGTATGTAGTTTGCTTAGGTAGGTAGTTCGGTATGTAGTTTGCATAGATGGGTAGTTACTAGTTAGTTCGGTATGCAGTTTGCTTTGGTAGGTAGTTTGTTATGTAGTTTGCTTAGGTAGGTAGTTCGGTGTGTAGTTTGCTTAGGTAGGTAGTTCGGTGTGTAGTTTGCTTAGGTAGGTAGTTCGGTATGTTGTTTTCTCAGGTAGGTAGTTCGGTATGTAGTTTGCTTAGGTTGGTAGTTCGGTATGTAGTTTGCTAAGGTAGGTAGTTCTGTATGTAGTTTTCTTAGGTAGGTAGTTTGCTCAGGTAGGTAGTTTGTTATGTAGTTTGCTTTGGTAGGCTTGCTTAGGTAGGTAGTTCGGTATGTAGTTTGCTTAGGTAGGTAGTTCTGTATGTAGTTTGCTTAGGTAGGTAGTTAAGTATGTAGTTTGCTTAGGTAGGTAGTACGGCATGTAGTTTGCTTAGGTAGGTAGTTAAGTATGTAGTTTGCTTAGGTGTGTAGTTCTGCATGTAGTTTGCATAGATAGGTAGTTACTAGGTAGTTCGGTATGCAGATTGCTTAGGTAGGTAGTTCGGTATGTAGTTTGCATAGATAGGTTGTTACTAGGTAGTTCGGTAGTTCAGTTTTTTGACTCTTCCTGTATTTTTCAAACAATTCTTGTTATACAGCATTTCCTCTATTAATCATGTATATAGAAATAACTGATAAATAGTTCCCCCCCCCCCCCCTCCTCGGAGTTATAAAATTGCTTATTACAAGTAAATAGTATCATAATTTCAATTAATACCTAGTAAAATACTTCTAAATTCTAACTCTGATAGTATTTCACTTTGTCGTTTCAATCGTAGAATATTTCATATTCTCCTAGCTAGACTCGTACGGGTTCGTAGACAGAACATCCTTCAATGTTCGCATAAAGTAACATGAGGATATAATTGTTTTTGAATACTAATCGAATGTTCGCTCTTAGTTCTATGATGATATGTTTCCTTTTGAATACAATTCAAACATTCGCTCAGCATGCCGAAGCGTAGATACGGCACTGTAACGGAGTTCCCGAAGATATTGTCATGTTACCTGGGATAGTTGCTGTTTATTTCATTACTTATACTCTTATGTTATGGTAGCTATTATAATCAGGATAGTGTTGCATCGCTAACCTAAATTATATCTGAACAATGTAGATGTTTCTTTGTGGATACTCTAATCCAGGACTTCCCAAAGTGGTCCTCTGTGAACATATGAACCAGAGGTCGGTTATAGCGAACCCCTATTTGGTTCGTGGCATTTTTGACTATTTTGAGTAGTTATATAGTTTCCTTTTATAATCAAGGTGGTCATTTAATGTAATTGATTATTTTTAAGTAGAAAAATACTGATGTAAATGTTATACTACATGTATACACGTTATAAACTTATATATGTAAAAAAGAATAATAGTAAATAATATTCCCCTTTTAATAGTTTTCTATGAGATACATACAAAGAAAATATAAAGTAAATAACAACACGGACTATTATAAAAAGTAGGTTTATATTGTATCCATTGATATGATATCCTTCAATTATTGGTGATGTTGGAATAGTAGCGTAGTCAGGTTTCTCCAATGCATTTTCTATGAAGTTTTTTTTCTTTTCGAGTTTCAATGATAGACTTAATTATTATATGAAACAATAATATAAATTTATTACATATTTGATTCGCAGTTCAATGAAAAATTATGATTATATATAAAAATCCTAATGTTTTTGTTCATACTAAGTGTAATAAATAGTAAAACTACTAACTAGTTACGGAAAGGATCCGAATTATTTATAATTTGTTGTGAATTTTCTATCCACTATTGCACAATATTGAAATATATAATTATTTTGAATTCTCACAACTTTTGATATACTTTCCATAATTGCATAATAATGCACTAACCCTTATATTTATCAATTGATATTCATTTTCTGAAGTAAAGACACTCTTATGGTACAGATATGAAAGGTGGTCGGTGGTTATTTAGTAATTTTTAGTTTAGGTTCGTGAGAAATGAGAGTTTGGGAACCACTGCTCTAATCCATAGTAAATAAATGGAAAGTATACTAAGTACAATGTTGGAACATCCGAAAATACTACACGGACGTGACATCGACTAAAACGAGTAACGTCACATATAGTTATTTCCCCCCCAAAAATTGTGCTATTATTGAGTTAAATGTGCGTTTTCATGGAAATTAACTTAAATAAAATATTGTTTTTATCACGTTTTACACTCAATTCACTAATAATTTTCAACTTAATAGCCTTCAAAATCTCCAGTAGAGTAAAGGTGACTGAAGGATCTAAGACACATTTGCATTTATTTGATTAAATCAGATTTTTTTTGAAAATGTCATTCATCAAATTGTGCATCAAATAACATTTTACTATATGCAATCAGGTTTATAAGTTAGGTAAGTGCTTCAATGTAAATACATTAGGTTACTACTTACTATAAGGTACCTGGTATTAACTATATAAAAGTTATTTATATGTACTTGAAGCTAACGAAACATATTGTTTATTGACATATTCTATCTATTTACTTGCTGCACCTATATAATTCTCATTTTGACATTACTTCATCTGATTTTGTGTGACGTCATTTGTTCACATAGTTTCTGAAGACCGGAATCAAGTTCACCGTCAATGAGTTTGAAACTTAGTGTACTTTTCTATCTATTTACTATGGTCTATTCCATTGCTTAATGCTTTCATTTAGCTTGCTCATTTAAGTGTTGAAGTGCTATTATAAAATGAATCTTAAGGATGCATATAAGGGATCTATTTTGTAACTCTTTCGACATCGAAGTGAAGAGTACGTGGTATCATTTAGAAATATGATTGACAAGACTATGTTTACTGGGATATGTCCCTTTTCAAATGTATGTGGGGAGGTTTTTTGCAGATATTTTCCTTATAAATGACTTGGAAAAACACATGCATGTGTACTCTTTCATATATTGGAGTGCATGTGTACGCTTATATTAAATTAGTTAGTCACAATTGTGAATTTTTTTCACTTAGTTTTTTTTTTGTTGTTTAATAAGTTTTCTATAAACCATATATTACAAGAATATCACAAAAATTGTCGTTTTTTCACGCTCGAATTGATTCAGGGAATAGAGGGTTAATTTATACTTTTGCGAAGTGGTTTCAGTTGGTGTTAAAATAGTTTAGTTTCAATTGATATTAAAAGGGGTAGGTGGAATAAAATTGAGTAACTAGATTAATTATATTCACGAGAATAAAAAGTTTACAAAAGTTATAATAATTTTGTGTGTGTAAGAGTAGGAGTAGGATGTCAGAGTGAGTGAGTGTGTGAGTTGAAGTATATACAGTAAATATAAATATGAACTTTACAAAGCAATAGACATAACATATAGTAAATACCTGAGAACACATATAAAATATCAAACACCTAAGTAAGGTATTACAAGTCAATATACTGGCTTGATGTTGCACGAAGTAGTGTGTTGAAAGAAATGAGATTCGAACTCTAGAAGTAGGTCTTTATTTAGTGACCAAATAAACAGTGACTCATAGGACAAATATGTAATGGTACAAGAGTTCACCAGTTTTGTTTACTATTGGAGAATTTATAATAAGGTACATAGGTTAATTTTTTTTCTCATAGCTTTAATGGGTTTCTACTTATTTTGAAAACAAGTTCGATCGATATATATGAAATATTGAGAATTTACTAAGCCATTTATGATTATAAAGTCGCTTATAGCTTACTAATTCTCTGAGTTGACTTCGAATGTTTGTGAATAAGAAACAAAAGTATAAACATGTTTCCTGACCATTACACTCTATTGTTCAGGTTGCTTAATATTACTTACTACAGACACATAAGAAAATCGTAAAATTGATATTGTTAAAGACAAAGAAAATCTAAATTTAACAATGAAAACTTCAATTTATAGATTGAAATACAATGAATTAATATAACATTTACATAAAGTATTGATGTAATTTTATTGTGAGAATAATTAATTAAGCTAGTGATTACAGATCACTACAATACCACGTGCTACCCACAATCTGCTTCTTGAAGTAGAACTTGTTCTATTCAGCTAACTCAATCAAATAATTCAGAGATCTGTTACAAATATTATTTTATTGTATGTTTGATACTATTAATAATTTGGTGACCGGTATATTTCAACCCGGTATATTGCAGAATATCCGGTAAGTTCCAACCCACTTTACGGGTTAAATTCGGTTGTTATTATTATTAATCATTTATCAATATTTTATATAATACTAGGTAACTTTCATTTTGATTGTAATAAATAAATTATTTTTGGCCAATCACAAGCTATTTATTTTTCACTACACATGCTATAGAACAGCAGAAAGAAAGGTTGTATGAACGCCCTTTTTCAGTTGAGGTAACAAGTTACTTTTCATTCACAAGATTATCTTCACTATCACTAACAAAACAGCGATATTAACTGAAAGATGATGTCATATAGGGCAACAAGATCTGAAAGTTGAACTGGTTTTGTGGATTTTTAAAACTTAAAAATACATTAAATTGCTATGTGTTATTGATATATTATTACTTGACGGATCAAAAACTATGTAATCCGATAACGGTTTTGCAATTGAACAGTACAATCATTAATTGCATTTTATAATTTCTACTAAACCTATAATGTCGAGTTGATCAACTAAACTTGAAACTCTGATTAGTGAAAAAGGTAGGCAAATGGCCCTATAGGAATTATTATTCATTAGCCGACGCCCCACTAGTTCGATGCCCCATTAGTTCGATGCCCCACTAGTTCGATACCCCATTAGTCCGACACTTTTGTAGTTTATTACTGATTCAACATACAATATATGTATAAAGGGGGGCAAGCCGCCCCCTCCTCCAGGTCATTAAAAAATTATGAAGTGTGCAGAACAACAAACTAGCGGATATAACAAACTACGTTAAATTATAAAATCAAATGAGGGATTACATAATACTAATCTATATTAGAAATAAAGTAAAATAAAAGAGGAATATAAAGTTTCAAAAATGAAAGAAATGAAAAAATATTTTATTATTTAGATTAGTTATTAATTGAGTATACCTATTTAATCATATTTTTTATTTAATCAAAAAATAAAACAAGAAATAACACAGAAAGATGTAACTTGGGGCGTCGGAATAGTGAGGCGTTGGACAACTGGGGCGCCGGACTATTGGGGCGTCGGAATAGTGGGGTGTTGGACAACTAGGGCGCCGGAATAATGGCACGTCGCCAGCCCTATAGCCTACAGGCCTGTGGGAGGTGCATCTTTTAAATATACCAACAGTCCACATATCGTCGTATATTCTTTTTAAATTCAAATTCCCTCAAAAAATGCAGCAGTTACAGTTAAGAATTAGGTAACATATGCTGTATAGAAATATTTTCTGCATATTGCACATTTCACAAATAATCGTTTGATTAATTGATTCTTTCATTATACAAGCTAGGATTTCACAAGTTCATTGCTATTCACTAAATACCTATTTTATAAAAAAAAAATCAGCTAAGTTGAAGACGTCGTTTGTGCACGATAAGTCAATATCCATTTTCTTAAACCTATAATAACGGTCATAAATTTAATAACGGTTAGTAATGGTTCAATTCATGCTTTAAAACTTTAACTATACATATTAAAAAAAATTTAGTTTAAAGAAGGTTAAGTTATGTTAGTTTAGTTCGACTCTTCGTAAATTGAGAAGAATTAAAGTAATTTGAATGTAAAGTCAGCATTTGTTACCTTGTTTGTATCAGAACATTCATGACTTTTATTTTTGGCTGTCTGATAACCTAAGCGAACCTAACCTAGGTATATTACTTATCAAATTCTCACGAAATAGTAATAATTGATTATGTTCTATTTAATGCATCCTGTTTAATTCTCCTATTGAAAACTTTATTTTAACTTTATATATATGAAATTTTACGATGCTGGCTAAGTACCTACTTTTAACAGGGGTTGGAACTAGAAACTAATGCTATTTAGATAGGGATCTAAATAATGAAATTAAATACGTCCATTTAATTTGATTTATTTAAAAAAATGTCCTCCCCACCCCATATCAAAACACATTCTCTAATTAGAAACGAGAATACCTATATATATTTTAGCGAGTTTAACGAAAATAAGATTGAATGTTTTCAATTATTATTTACCATATAATCAAATATACGTATGAATAATTCTGTAAATCATTTAATATCTTTAACAGTTTATTATATATATATATGTGTTTTATATGTTTAAAAAGATAGCCGTGGTATATATAGACACACAGGAAGTCTTTTACAGTTAAATCATTGTAATTAAAATCTATTCTCATATAATTGCAAATACTAATAGTTATAGAGTAAATATATTTCACAAATTTGTAAATATAAATATTGCATATTTAATATCAATTACGGATATCATACATATTAACATATATAAACATTCATATACTGCAAAACGTTAAATGCATGATTATTTGATATAACACTATATCAAATAACCTAGTGACTGATGGAATTCACTTCAATTACATGGCAACTCAAATACATATCCACAAAAATATATACATATAACAAAAAAACGCGCAGCACATTCTCGAGATTTGCAAATCGTCAAATTGTGAGTAACACATCCACACTGATTCCACAGGTTACGCAAAAAGCGAAAACATTGAATGAGTTGTCTCTGCCAGCTGAACCCCTCCACACCTCTTTCAACCATTGTTGTTAGAGCATATATCTGCATTTCCATGTTAAATAGGAATAATAATAGCTTATTTGTTCACCATATCTTTTACATTATAAATTTTTTCGTCTATAAGGATAAAAATTCAATTAACTTGAGCTACCTCTGAATATTGTCCAGCATTTAGTCAGAGTTATTTCTTCATAGCTTCGCAGTATTTAAAAAAGTGGCAATATAAAATAAAATTTTGATTCTTTATTTTCACACTAATGAGCATTGTCACAGGGGTGGAATTTACCTGGCTGTGGTGGAATATACCGGAATGGAATATACCTAGAACCAATAATAATTAAGTTGTTTCCTAAAAATAGTACGGGTTGGCCATATGCATTCAATAAATAAGAGCATCCTACATATTTTCATTCTCAAGAGTCCTGTAATATTTCTTTCACTTAACTAGACGGATATTTAATGATCATTTTTTACCAAATAAAGTCCATTCAAACAATTATAACACCGCTAATAATTGTTAAGAATTAGTAAATATTTAGCAATCAATATTTATAAATTAAAAAATTAAATGACTTTTCTTTATAATTCCCTCTGTCGAGGTGGCAACATTTCAGCCTGCTGCGTGAACGGGAGTACGTAATGCCATATTTGAGCTTATTTTTTATGATAATTTAACATTACCTCTTTTCATTGACAGAAATTGACTTTCTTTTAAGTTTTATTCTATATATTATGAAATTTTATTTATATAATTTTCCGTATACAGTTATACTATATATTTAAATTACATATAGGGTCGGGAGGGGCGAATCTCGCGCAGCAGCACACGGGGCGAATCTTGCGCACCACATGTTTAAAGGGCTATGAATGTGCTAGCCCAATAACAAAAATAGTCATAGACCGGCTCAAATATGTAGTAACTCTATATAAAATTAAAACAGCTTACAGGCATTTATTCATAGTTGAAATAAATCACATTTAAGACCATATGAAAAGTACCTAGTCGAAAATTCATTTTACCGAATTACCCTAAAAAATAAATTTGTCATAAAAAAATTTCTATCCCAGATAATGACCTGAAGTTTTTAGTGCATGATGATCATTGACTTAAGTTGCGTCAGTTAAAATTACAAGGTTCTAGACTTTCTAATTTTTTATTTAGCGGAGTTTTTCCGTGCGCAACTATTCGCCCCACCATATTTTGCATGGTGGGGCGAATATTGCGCACTATAAAAATTTATTTTTAGGCCATGAAACAGTTTTTAATGCCTAATAATACTCTCTATACATATATATGTGTATTTCTTCACTTTCAACTAAAAACATACACATTCCACATATAGGTACTTCAGATAATAAGTCAAAATATGAAATTGAAAAATCAGGGTGAATTTAAAGTCATTAATATGTCTTTTCTGTGAAATTTGTAGTTAAACATATCAAACATCACTATGCATGTTTATCATTTGCTTTTTTATTAAGTATAGTTATATAATCTTATTATTCGGTTCTTTTTCATAAAATCTAAAATATCAGGTCTATAATGACAGGGTTAAACCAACGTACAGGGAAACCCAACTCTGATATCATTATACTTTTAAAAGTTGCAAATCGACATTGCACTATGTTGTGAATGGTAGCTTCGTTGACCTTGTCACTTCTGAAGATTGTCCTAGCAGTGTAGAAGTGGGAGTACTTGTTCGAATAAAGAAAATGGCTAAGAATGTTTGTGCAATGTTGAAGACTCGAAGAAATACTTGAAAAAATTCAAAATATAGCTAAATACCTGAATGTGATCCAGACTTCAATAGAACCATCATCACGAAGGATCTTCAGTTGTCTTCCTACAAAATGAGAAAACACTAAGTCCTCACACTTCTTAAAAAGAATAAGAAACTTGAGAGAACAAAGGTCCTTCTCAGAGAGCTTAAAGCGGACACGACAAGGTATGAAATAGATTTTTTTAACGAGAAACTCTTCATTATTTACGCCAACCCAATTCAATATTCATGATCAGAAGATATCCAAGATTTCCCCTATCTCGAAAACTTGGGAGTCTCCTCTGATTTTCATGGAGAACGGCCTAAGATCAATTCTCTTTTAACAAAATTGTGGTTCCAGCTATTGGATTGATGAAAAAAAACACTTCCAAAATCAATCATTTATCTTCCAACAAGATGGTGAACTTTTTACTACTTAAACAAGACACATGAGTGGTGATCACGTCAATTGCCAAGATTCTGTCGCAAAGAAATTTGGCGTCTTCAACGCCATATTTCAACCCAATAGATTTCTGAATGAAATCTATTGAAACAGCATAGTGGCCTAAAAGGCCGTTCCTTGTTTGAGGACGAGGAGCCACACAGGTAAATCATAGTGTGGACGTTCTGTGGTCACTGGGGCACCTGTGAATAACCACAATAATCCACTTCTGTGAATAACTATTAAGGCTCACGTTGGTACCATTGACAACGAAACTGATGATTTCATAGAAAGGGATGTAGCAGAGATCTTCTGGTGCAGAACCTGAACTGTTGGTCTTTGAAAAACACCAAAGGAATTAGGTGGGTCAACCTACCTTCTTGTAGACAGATCAAAGAACTCTTCTTCTTTGAAATAGAATGTCAAAAGCTATTGTTAATAACCCGATTGAAACTTCTTCTTCTATCCTGGGAACATTTGGTCCTAAAACAGTAATACCTTTGGTCCTAAAACAGTAAAACAATAATACTTGCCGACGATCTGGTCTTCGCCCAGAAACATGACCTCATAATATTGTTGTGGAATGTTCTACCTATTACAAGACTAGAGACAGAACTCTGGATGAAATTTTACTACCTTCATAGAATCATTATACTCTCAAATTCTGATACATTTTTACCTTTCTTGAAAGAATTGAATGACTGGAAGATAGAGTTCAACGACTGACCTTTAGGTCTAGATGATTCAGTACATATGGACCCTGAAAGAAAAACCAATTTGATCTATATTCTTATCATTGTAATTTCAGAGACATAAAGTGAAAATATCTAAGTGTAGCAGTATTTTGAATAACGTTTTAGATATGTATGCTAAATTGGTTATATATACTATATTTGACATCTAAAAAGAATTATTACTTTCATAGATTGCGTAAGGTTATCTTTTGGGCGACATATTTTTGTTTGTCATCTTGTTGCTCACATAACTCAAAAAGTCTTCGATCAAATTACTTTGAATTTGGTAAGACGATCGATTGACTAATCTCCAGGAACCATCTGGTAAAATTTTGGGAGCTATCCGGTTAAAGCTCAAGGTCATTTATAACTCAATAATTCAAAAAGTTTTCAATCAATTTGTCTGAAATTTGATGGGACGACTGGTCAATATCTAGGAACGGTTTGGTCAAGTTGATTAAAAACGCAAATTGTATTCAATCAAAGTAACTGAAATTTGGTCGACGGTTGGTAATTATCCAGGCAGGAACCAATTTATTAGATTTTGGGAGCAATCAGGTAAAATAAAGGTCAAGGTCATTTATAACACAAAAGAATTCAACCAAATTGTCTGAAATTGGGCGGGACGATGCTTCAATATTCTGGAATCATTTGTTTATATTTTGGGAGTGAACAGGTTAAAGGTCAAGGTCATTTATAAGCGGTGGCAAAAGTATGCGCTCTATGAGTGCCCGTCATCTAGTTATTTATCATATTTATAGTTACATAATAATTAAATATAATAGTGTCATACTTCAGATAAACTAATATTACAAGCAGAAATTAATCCTGAATAGAAAGCAACATTCATGACGTCACACATACATTCTACAAACTTAACGTAAACAGGTCGAAAAAAGTTTGTCTCAAGTTTTGAATTTGAATCATATGATTGTTTATGCTTTTAAACACATAGGAATTATTTTTATAGTAAGTATCTAGACACTCAATAGTGCTATTTTTCACTATGGAAAGGAATTAATAGGTGCGCAGATATTCGCCCCTCTCCCGCACAAGAATCGCCCCATCAAGGACAATTTCAATTGCGCACTACTTTCGTCAATAACTCAGATTATACAAATGCTAATTGTTTGTCCTTTGGATGGTGTATAAAAGGCCTTATTGCGGTTCTTCATGTCAAATTTTATCCGTTTATCTGCAAAAACTAAGTTTCAAAACCCAAAAGTTTTTAGTGCGCAAGATTCGCCCCTCCCGACCCTACAGTTATCAACTTATCATAATACATAAGATATTTCAAACCAGAAGTTATTCAAAATAAACTATATTGAGAATTGTATTGCGTGAACTAGGTACCTAAGAAGGCTTAAAGGTCCTCTCCAAGCAAAATTTTTTATTACTTAAATCAACGAGGCTAATGTTTCTTATCATTTTACTGCAAACCCCATCAAATTTGATAGCATATTTTTAATTTTATATGCTTTTAAAGATTTTTATAATCCAAACTCTACAAAACCTACTTTACTTCCAAATTTCTAATTTTCAGTCTGAAGAAGAAGAATGTACACCATTTGTTTTGATTGTCAACTAGGTATTTGGTTTAATAAATTTATTTATTATTAGTTTAAAGGTTTACATTTGGATAAACTTATTATAAAAACGTTTATATACTTTTAGAAACAATTAATATCTTAAAAGAAGGCCAAAAATGCATTGTTTGTTTAAAAATCTGAATTTGAAATCAAAACAAAGAGTGTACAATCTTCTTTCTCAGCGTCAGATTGGAGATTCGCTCGATTGTTGCTCACATAGTATTAATAGAATATATACTGAACCGAATTGTATGCGGTTTGCAGAATAATGATCGTAGACCTTAGTTCTATAATATTATGTTATAAACTCATTTTTTTCCCCGGAGCCTGGAGAGGACCTTTAAATATATTATAACACTTAAGCAGTATAGAAGCGTCCATAGGTATTTTATTATTATTTGAAAATAAAACTTTATTATAATAAGTAGCTGTTAATGTCGGTACTGTAACTGTGTTTATGCAGTACTAAATCAATATAATGTACACAGTACCATGGTAAATAGATAGAAAAGTATACTAAGTTTCAAACTCATTGACGGTGAACTTGATTCCGGTCTTCAGAAACTATGTAAACAAATGACGTCACACAAAATCAGATGAAGTAATGTCAAAATGAGAATTATATAGGTGCAGCAAGTAAATAGATAGAATAAGTCAATAAACAATATGTTTCGCTAGCTTCAAGTACATATAAATAACTTTTATATATTTAATACCAGGCTGGCACTTATAAGTTGGCTTATTGGCAAACTTGTAAAATGTAAGGTGGTACCTAGTAACCTATTGTACTTACAATGAAGCACTTGAATGACCATTATGACTATTAAGTTGAAAATTATTAGTGAATAGAGTGTAAAACGTGATAAAAACAATATTTTATTTAAGTTAATTTCCATGAAAATGCACATTTAACTCAATAATAGCACAATCTTTATTTGAAAATTACTAGTGTGACGTCATTCGTTTTTATCGATGTCACGTCCGTGTAGTATTTTCGGATGTTCCAATATTGTACTTAGTATACTTTCTTTTTATTTACTATGCAGAGTACATTCAACATTTTCTTGGTATAAACTATAAACGTTAAAAAATACTAGAGTAAGTTCCGAGTTATCGGTTGGTTCAACATAAAAATTATATAATATTTAACTTTTATTTTAATTGGAGTCCAAAAATGTGAAACTGTCCGATAACTCGGAGCTTACCCTATAATCTCAAATTTTCATTCGAGTCCTATTCTTTATAGGTAAAGTTCGCTACAAACTGAATCATTTAACGGTCACACAGCAATCATTCACAAAGTTTCTTTCTCTCTCTCTTTCTTGTGTTCCATTTCACTGTATGTAGTACCCATGATATAATATCATGGTAGTACCCATGATATAATAACTTTTAACAGGTATGCTCGCGCGCAGGTTCTCCCCAAACCCCCACAACCGTGCGAGAGTATTTTGTGACGTCATAGAAGTGAGGCTTTACCATGTTATTTTGTTTATATTGAATGATAGATAAATACAGCTTACTACATACCATTTTCATGACATTCTTATAAAGAATTTTACGAGAATTACGAATATGTCATCTTATTTTGTCTAGAATACTTATTTACCTACTTACAGTTATTTTATTCCGTATATTTACATTATTTGGTATAGCAATATAGGGTCAAGCAGGTAAATTGCGGCACACTTACTAACTTCGGCCTCTAACAACAGAACATCAGAGTTTCAAAACACTCGTTTTAAACTTAAATTGATAAGTTATAGCATGCAGTTTACTTCTTTTGATAGTTATGCAACATTTATTGTATTTCGATTCAGAATGTTTTAGAGACTCTCTGTAGAGGGCCGTAATTTACCTGCGTGACCCTAGAATGGTATGATTACCATGCTATTTCAAGGAAAAGGACCACTAAAGTTATATTTATGTGATCTACCTTAAAAATTTATGACCTGAAAAATATATTGATTCACGGTGTTATTAATTCTATTAGAATCAACTTTAATTCATGTTTTATATTTTCTTGAGTCACCCTTGATAAGTTTTCTTCCATGGAAGTTTTCTATTATGGTATTGCGTTCTTTGTTTGTTATTAAGTTTGTCACGCACACTGATTTCGTTGAAATACATTTGAGATTATTTTCTTAATCGTTATTTCTTCGTTTCATTAATCCCTATATGTTTATAATTGTACCAAATCATGTCTAATAACTTAAAAAATTCCCTGACACTATTTATTATAGAAAACACTAATTTTGAACCAAAGGAAAAATAATTCAATTAATTAATGTTTATTTTGGTATTAATATCTATGTTTAATAAATCTTATTTACCATTTTTCTGATTGCTTAATATTACCTAAATAAATAAAAAGAAACTATGATAATTGATACTTTCAAAATGAATTTGCTATACGAGTGATAAAAATTTAATACACAATACCATCCTCTATGACGTCACGAGGGGGGGCTGCGCAGAAGAAACTCAATTTAGTCTCTTTAGCGAGCGTACCTTATAGAGTAGTTATATCATGGTAGTACCTAACAGAGCAGCAATGGGTATGAATGAATGTGATGTCTCCAATAGCTAATTAAAAACTTTAAATCTCATTTATTACCAAAATTATTTGAAGGATATAGAAGTATGACATTAAGTGGAAAATAAAACACATTCATTTTATTAAATATACAGGTTTATTATTAAATAACAATTGAACAATAAATTACTTGATATAAAATAAATAAATTAGCGGGAAGTGAGGTACGTACATGACTTAATCTATAATTTTGTTTAAATTGAAGCTTTGCCATTTACTCATTAAACAAGAATCAAAAAGGAATTTTAATAATCAGTAACGAATAGAAAAGTCTCCCCTCAGTAATTATTATCGCCACAATAGTGTTTTGGAGTGTAAACCATTTGTACTCTATTCCTTACGGACAAAAGTGGAAATAGTAACAATTTAAGCAACTTCTTTTAAAAATGAAATGACATTCCGATTCAGGGTGTCTTAATTACTCATAATAAATTTCTTTTAACCAATGGTGATAAAATTGCTTTTAGTAAGCAAAAAAAAATGTTCACCATCCACGCGATATTAAGACATTTAATTTTTGTATTACTGTATTAAAAAAAAAGAACTCTAAAACAAACTCAGTTCGATTTATCAGACCCTAATAAATTACACAAATACATAAAATATCAATAAATATTCTCATTACGTAGCTATAGAACTGTAGATGTAATAATTAGACAGTAGATTCAATAATATTAAGACTGTAAATAGACTCAGAGACTGTAGAACAATAATTTAATGCTATACTGTACCTATATACAATTAAACTACGTATATAGATACAATTGGACTCTACAAGCAATCAGACTGTATGGTCACGCAGGTAAATTGCGGCCATTTAATTTTTCATTAGCTAGAGAGTCTGTAAAACATTCTGAACCGAAATTACAGTAAAATGGCATAGATATCAAAAAAATGCAGTGCATGCTGTAATCTATTAATTAAAGTTTTTGACGAGTGTTTTGAACTTATGATGTTTCTGTTATTAAGAGTCCGCAGTTTGTTAGTGAGCCGCAATTTACCTGGTTGAACCTATACAGTTTGAAAATACTGACAGTTTCATTTTCAGTCATATAAGAAAACTAGATGATGTGCACTCTGTAGACTCGTAGAGCACATACCTTCGCCTCCGTTTTGACCCATTCTCTCCCAAAATTTAAGGAACTGCTAACTGGATAATTAATATCCAATCGTCACATCAAGTTTCATGCAATATGGTACAATACTTTTTGAGCTATAAATGACCTTGACCTTTGACCGAATCGCTTCCAACATTCTACCAGATCGTTCCTGGACATTGATCAATTTGTACCATCAAATTTCAGACAATTTGGTTGAATACTTTTTGAGTTATAAATGGCCTTGACCTTGATCTTTGCCCTTTACCCGATCGGTCCTAAAATCTAACAGAATGGTTCCTGCTTATTGATTAATCGTCCCACCAAGTTTCATGCAATATGGTTCAATACATTTTGAGTTATAAATGACCTTGACCTTTGGCTGGGTCGCTCCCAAAATTCTACAAGCAGGTCACCGGACATGGACCAATCGTTTCACCAAATTTCAGGCAATTTGGTTGAATACTTTTTCATTTAAGCGAATAACAAGATGATAAATAAATAAATAAATAATTGCCGAAGAAAATAATTATTATGACCTTTCCGCATTCTGCGAAGGTAAAACGATATAATAAATAATATTTTATTTATATTATAGGCTAATTGGTATCAATGATACCTGAAAATATCATGTACTATACCAATTAAATAAAAGTTATTCTATCGTTTTTTCTTATACCTATGATCGATAATATGAAACTAAGGAGTCCGACCGATAATCCATATCTTAACCCTACCTACTTTCTTGCTTTCTAATATTGATTTACGAAGTCAAATAATTGACTTTAATAAACACACCCTTAGCCTGTATAGCATTGTAAAATCGATATGAATTATTAACCAAGGTATTTTCTTAACTAGAGAGCTACCAAAGAATTCAGATTTCCAAAAACTGCAACAAGATAGCTAGGTAGGGGAGCTTCTAAAAAGTAACACCTACATACTCCCCTCATCAAGTTTCGGTACTACTAAATGTAGTTAACAGTAGTTTGTTAAGGGCCGTACACACGTAGGGTTTTTTCAGTCTTTCCACCGGACTTTTTGCTAAGCTCCTCCTACTTTTTCCACGAGACTTAAATTTTGCACCAAAAGTCCAAGACTTTTCAACAACCTACATGTTCTATTATTTTCCCCCAATCAAGAGGTGCAATTTTGTATATCTTCTTATAGCTACTGTCAACTCATAAAATATATTGTACATAATTATAATAACTGGATTGGTGTTCATTTTTAGTCAATCTTTGCTCCATTCATTTCTTTACCTTTGAGGTAAAGAATTCTCATATTTTCCTTTTTATAAAAGACTGCCAGTAAAATTTATAATACCTAGTATTGTTTCTTTAAACTTTTATTTAGTATAGTATATTTTAGTAAAATAAATATTACTATCTTTATTTTATTTATTACATATTACCTATTAGCTAATACCTTTAATTATTTTATTTATTATAACGCAATATATATTGTACCTACCTATAGTACCTATACGTATTTATACTTTTACCTAAACTTTATATAATAGCTAAATTACATTTGTTGAGTGGATAGATTAATCATTAAATCAAATGAAGCGAAAATAATCTCGGTTAGTTTATTACTAAATATTGTAATAAACTTCATAATAATTATCAAACTGAGTTAATTTGTAACTTAGTAATCTAGGTAGGTAGTTCTCTAGTAATTAATTAATCTAGGTAATAGTAACTAACTATATATGTAATTAGTAAATAACTAACCCAGGTAATTAGTAATTTCAACTATCCTAGGTAATTAACAGTTACTAACTACCTAGGTTAGTTACCTAGTTTAAAAAAATAGAGGAGGGCTTCTGTCGCCGATATTCATGAGTAGTTAATTGCACGACATGTTAATCCACGAGATTAAAAAGTCAATCCACGTGTGGACGCTATTGACTTTTGAATCAAAAGTCTGGTGGAAAAGCGGAGAAAAAAAGTCTGGTGGAAAGACTTAAAAAACCCTACGTGTGTACGGCCCTTTAAATTGTTTTGTTCTCAACTTCAAGCATGGGCGTGCCAATTAGGCTAAATGATTGTTTAAAACTTGTATAATTATTCTTTAAATCGATAGCTGAAATATGAGAAATTCATTATTAATTCACTAATTCAGCTTATAATATCATTAAAGTAAAAAAAAACGCCGGTTTAATGATAGTAATTGTTCCTATTCGGTGGTTGGTTAAATTCTTTGATGACGTTCAACTCTCCGATCCCTATATAAATTCCTAAGTTCAAACTTTCATTAGCAAAGGACTCTTGCCGTTTTAATTTATTGAATGGAATTATATAATGTAGGGTAATTTATAAATTATCGAATGGTTCTATATTTTCGATAATAAAACTATTTTAATTGATACCATTTTACCTGCATGTATCATGGTATCAATTAAAATAATGAGTTAATTTAATATATATTATCTTGTATGGTCGTAAATGAGGAACAGACCGAGAACTCGGAACTTAACCTAGGTAGTAAGGTACACAATGGTTATTATTCAGTAATTCATCAATTATTGTAGTTATATGTTTTAAATATAGATTTGCGTAGGAAATAGGTACTAAAAGTTTTCTACGGTTGATTGATTTCAAGGCTAACTTGCTCATTCTTCAACTGGATAAAAATAAATCTAATTAAGAGAAATAATATTTAGTTATTGAATTTGAAATCATGTTATATTTATTAAAAGTTGTAGAAGAAGTAATGACGTCAGTTGTGGGCGTGTTCGGGTAATAATTAAAGTAATTTTGTTATAATTAATTCTGTAAAATAATATTTGCGAATCAAATTACACGGAAACAATAATAATAATATGACAGTTGTCCAGAAAATTAGTACCACTTACAACAAATCAAATGAAGTTGAGCGAGTAATGACGTCATGGTGGGCGGTCGATAGCGAGACTGGTGGGCGGAGCATCGTTGCGCGTATTCAACAATTTCTTATTCACCGTGTCACTATTATGTTTGCGTTATATATTTTGCGGGTATTACTTTGTTGGCATTATTAGTTTTGATATTAATTTACTCGTACTTTTTTATTGGTAATTATAAGTTTTCTTTTTATTTATTGATTATTAGCTTTTTGATAATAAAATGTTACAAACTAATCGGTTTTTAATTAATTTTATTTGAATTATATTACTCAATTCTATGTGTTTTCCCATTAATTTATAGCACTTTATTTTTTTCTAATTAATTAGTTTTCTAAAAAAGATTCTGCATTTATTTTTATTCTAACTACATTATTATGAATTATTTTACTTCATTTTAATAAATTGAGAATTACAATATTTGTAATTATTTTATTAAAATTTATGATATTGCATTTTAATTTATTTCTTCTTATTAGTTTACATACTACATGTTTTGTTGTTGGTTTATCACAATTATTTTATCACAAATTATTGTCACCCCTTAAAATGCGTCAAAAGCCATTTTAAATACATCACTTCAAAGAAAAAGAATGGATTTTTATGATTATTAAACATTTATTGTCCTATATCGTATGAGGCACATGTCCTGAGGCTACACAAAAGTTATTTAGAATGACCCCCTCCAGCCAGACGACAGAACGACGCACGTTTCAGAACATTCTTGCAGACTTTCTTGGGAGTGTCTCGGTAATACCTTTCAGCGATGCTTTAAAGGGGCAGTTCAGTCATTTTTTGTTTTCACAATATTAATGTTGAACGATCACTTAGTAAGAATAAAGCATTCTTGTAGAATTGAACGATTGAAAAAAATATAATAAGCGATATAAATCATATTTTATTAATTCGATTTAGTTCCTGCGTCCTCCTACAGATGGCGCCACCACTCTGTACTATTTGTTTACATTTTACAGCTTATAACATGTGAACAATTTTTCTATCAACAGTATTAACAGGTAATTTATGAAGAGATGGTTTTCTTTTCAAAACTAAATCTAATTGACTCGAAGGACAGTTTTCAATTTCACAAATTCTTTTCACCATTTCTATAAGTTAATAACCGATTCAAGTCTGGAACTGATTATCATTTTGTTTACGTACTACAATGATTAGTTAGGCGGTCCACCGCAGTCCACAGATGGCGCCACTAATTTACAATATACTTTTTATATAAAAAATTCTAAAATCAACGAATATTCTAATATTACGTAAATAGATATACTAAATCGATTTAGGACCAATTTGGCGATAGTTTGATTTTGACTGAACTGCCCCTTTAAACTCATTATATAAGAGACTCAATGTAATCTGTTTTTTCCATATAAACCCGAGAGTTGTGCAGCAGCCCAGAAGTGAAAGGGCTGGAGTTGACCTCTGGCTTACACAGAGAGAAAAAGACAGCCCTTATGGCCATATCTAATGGGTCATCATTTTATGCTTCGAATCAATTTATTACGTGAGTTGGTTGGACTACATTCATGTTTTCAAGTGTGTTAAAACAACTATGGCCTGATGTGTCATCAAACATTAGTTAATTCAATTCATCACATTGGATTGAATCAACTTACTATGAGAGTTAAAAATTACTTTTTTAAGAATTTTAAAGTCTTTTTAAAGACTGTTTATCCAATTATCTGGTGTATAAATTTTAACTTACTATGAGAGTTGTAGTTACTTTTTTTTAGTTTAGGTTCGAATTAAAATGATTATTTTGTTTTAAACAATATCAATTTAACTCATTTTAAATAGTACCTACAACTCACAACGTAGGTAGGGGCAAAATCAAACCATTCTTATAAGTCAAAACAAATCAAATTTGATTTGATTCAACTAATCCTTTCTCTGTGTGTACTTACATCAGCTGTAACGGAAAATTATATTTAGACAATTTTATTTACAATGAAGGAACCATCAAAATATGGTACGTAGAATTAGATTTACCGAGCAAACGTTTTTGATTTTTTAATAAAAAATGAGAAAATTGGAGTAACAATGCTAAACTAAAAGCGAGGTCTACCCCGTTTTAAGTTCAATTTCTAAGTTAATGTGAGGTGCGATCTATGACTTAAAGGTCCTCTCCAGGCTCCGGGAAAAAAATGAGTTTATTACATAATATAATAGAACTAAGGTCTACGATCATTATTCCGCCAACCACATACAATTCGGTTCAGTATATATTTTATAATTTATTTTTAAAGTTTTTTAATACTCTGTGAGCAACAATAATTGAGCGAATCACTAATCTGATGCTCAAGAAGAAGATTGTACACTCTTTGTTTTGATGACAAATTTGAATTTTATAAACAAACCATGCGTTTTCGCCTTTATTTAAATTATTTTAGATATTAATTGTTTCCTAAAGTATATAAACGTTTCCATTATAATTTCATTCAATTTTATACATTTACACGAATATTAAATGGATTTATTAAACCTAATACCTAGTTGACAATCAAAACAAATGGTGTACATTCTTTTTCTTCAGGCTGAAAATTTCTTAAATTAGTAAGTCGGAAGTAAAACAAGTTTTGTAGAGTTTTGATTTAAAAAATCTTTAAAAGCATATAAAATTAAAAATACGCTACCAAATTCGATGCGGTTTGCAGCAAAATGATAAGGAACATTAGCCTCGTTAAATAAAGCAATAAAAATATTTGCTTGGAGGGGACCTTTAAAGCAGGTCTGTCTGTAATTACTCGCAAACTGGGCCAAATAATGTCCTGGAGCCATCTGAGTTATGAAACACCATTAAGCCATGACAAGTTGTCATTATCGCCATGAACGATTGGAACCATTTCATTAGTAATGACAACGAAGATCATTACAATAACATTATACATATCATTTTTTTCGCAGATATTTCGAAGATTTTCTTTTGTCCACACTCTTTCGTTTTTCGAAATTGTTTTTTGATGGAAGAAAACGAACTTCTTGTTAGTCCAAGCGATTCTATCTGAAATGTTGAAAGATTGTTGCAGAATCCATTGACAAAAACTGCTTTCCTTGTGATGTGTGTACTTCAGTTAATGGTTGAAATGAAGTGTAATGATAAAAAATTTATTTATTTATATGTTATAATTTATTTTTCTTGTGGATGGGACCAGTCTCATTGAAGTGATCATGAACTCATTTGAATTTTTTCAGGTGGTAAGATTTAGCCATCATACCACTGATCTTGAAGTGAAGTATGAATTTTTGGTGTACTGTTGAAGGAGAAGGTGTTTGGGACGATCCATTTCTTCTCCAGTTTAGTAAACATTTTACATGTTGCAGGTGATTGAAGAACAATGCGAATTTTTGTAGGGTATTGAAATTCAGCTATTCAGGGTTATTTTCAATTCGATATCAAAGTAAACTTCAGTAAATAGTTATTCTATTAATAGCTGTAAAATTGAGTTACCATAATTTCAAATATTTAATATTTACTTTCGGTTGTGATAGTTAACTCCTTTGACAACTGTTTGAAAAAAAAATCTAAACTGGTTTTCTGAAAGTTTGTAATATTGGCAGAATTGCTAATCTATTCTGAACATGTGACAAAATATAACCTTAATTCATCAAAAAAGGTAAATTTTATCTTGATTACATCTCTCTGAGATGGGATTTTAAATAATGCAATTACTTTCCGTCTAATATTTAACTTTACCATTATGCATGGTATTAAGTTCTATTTGAACTAACAAATCGAGTTTCAAATTGAAACACACTTTATTATTTCTAGAATAGAAAACTAAATTGGATATGTTCTTTTCATGTTATTTTGTAATCGCTTTCTCGACGAAGTTATTCCGCGAAATGACAATCATGAGTTCAAGAGTCTGAGACGAATTAATTTTAAAGTCAAAACATTGTTACGTTAACTATTTTCCTAGTTACAGAGAACATATTTTATAACTTCATTTTACACTATTCATAACTATGACGACAAACAAGGAAGAATGTCTATCAAAGTGAGTTAGAGATCCAGCGAATACGTTCCCATAGACGTTAGAAATTCTAAGATGAGGCCATGATTGAAGATGCATGGCCTTGTGTAACTCATTTACAAGCTGATGTATCAGACTATGGCGAATATAATTATGTACTCCAGTAAGTAAGATAGCGATGGATCCGATGATAATGCAGCGATGCGATACAAGATGATATTGGCAGCTTCAATGCCTTGTAAACAAGTGTCTAATATCTTCAATATTCTCTCTATCTAGGTAGGAAATTTTGGAAATTGAATTACAGTTCACATTTGAACGAAAAGATTCGAAAGCTGTTTAACATGTTATTCAGAACGGTAGCAAAACACTTCCCAATCGAATACTGAAACTCGTATTTTGGAAACTGTGGCCTTTTTTTTGTCATATATAATATTTGAATCCTATTTTTTATTTAAACCCAATTTTAAGTAAATTAGTTAGTGTCATTATAGTCCTCTATTTTATATATGACTAATTCGTCACAAACAGTTGTAAAAGGATAACTTATATTATTATTCACTTTCATAACTGACGATTGGGAGATCTTTTTATACTGTCCAAGAGGTAATGTCTTATTTTATAGACGAAAGAAGATTCTTCGGATGATTCTTTTTCTTTATTATGAAAATGATTCCGAGAGAAACTGAAGAATATGTGAACAGATTTACGAAGATGATATAATATTGAGTGGAATCCTTTAATTTATTTTAGAAAAAACCTTCGTTGATACAGATAACAGTTGACTTAATGTTTATTAAGTTTAATAGATTGTAGTGTTCATTTTTAATTGTTGAAAATCATAATCTGACTATTTTCTGCCTACAATTTATGTCATCTTATATCATAATTCAATTGCATTGTGTAAAAAATCATGAAATTGTATTTTATCATAGAATTATTAATTTATGATAAATTGCAATGTCATGAATTCCTAGTCACAGCTAACATACAAATTAAATTTTGATAGAAAGCCTCAAATTGAAAAATTAAATTAAATTATTCAAGAATACAATCAAAAATATACATATTTGTATCATTGCACAAATAAAGAGACCAATAGACCGAAAAAAGACCAATATTGGTCTATTAGAGGCTTGATTTTATGTAAGAAAAATATTTGTAGATTATAATTATATACAATGCATTATTCCCTGTGTAATTTTTTTTTATCTCAATTAAGTTTTCATTTTCATATTCACAATCAGAATTTATAATGGGGGGTTGAAAATGATTGACCTGGTAAAAAGTTTTCTCTAGAGAGAAAGAAATTTATCTACAATTTAATTGTTCATTGAGATCCAAGAGGCGTAACGTTTATGGGACCACTACAAAATCCCTAGTCATGTCTCGAAATAAGAACCTTCCGTAGACATAGAAAACGGAGACAATTTTTTGTGATTATTTCAGGGTAACTAAACAAATCAAAATAATAATCCAGATCAGGTTATTATAAGCAATTGGTTCAGAAATTCAACATGTCCTATTTAATATTTTAGGGTAAGTTCCTTGTTATTGCGCGGTTCCATATTTTCGACCACGTGAAAATCTTTTTATAATAATCATTATTTAACTTTAATTTCAATTGGTATCCATGATACCAATTAGAATAGAAGTTAAATAATAATTATAATTTTTTTTTCTGACGTGTCCGAAATTGCAAAACCAACCAATAACTTGGAACTTAGAGAAATTTCATAGACCATAAAATTGTTGTTGGTAAATGTAGCACAATAACTATAGAAGTCTAAATATCTATTAATTACCCACCTATACTGAGTGAGAGTTAAGCTATGGATGGATTTTAAAACATTTAATAAATGCACGACTTTAAACATTTTCATCACAGTCACAAACAATGAAAGACTGTATATTATTAATGATATGCTTATATGCGTAGTACTCTAATAACTCTAAAACAAATTTTCTTTCTATAACTCATAGAAAATGAGATATATAATCAATGAGTGACAATTATAAATTTCTTGTTACTTTTCTTCGCTTTAGATACCGTTTGGTAACTAACCTGAATTGTGATTTGGTAACTAAAGCGGGGGATGCCTTTAATAACAAAGTAACACTACTTTATTGTGTCTTCCGCCTATTTTTTTTCTGGGTTCAATTGTTTGGGGTCCAAATTGTCGTGGGCCCAATTGTCGTTGGCACAATTGTCGGCGGGCCCGATTGCATTGGGTCCAAATGTCGTGGCACCCGTCAAAAGCCCATGGGACAAAAGCCCACATCGACAAAAGCACACACCGACAAAAACCCACACCGTCAAAAGCCCACACAGACAAAAGCCCACACCGACAAAAACCCACACCGTCAAAAGCCCACACCGACAAAAGCCCACAACGACAAAAGCCCACAACGACAAAAGCCCACACCGACAAAAGCCCACACCGTCAAAAGCCCACACCGACAAAAGCCCACAACGACAAAAGCCCACACCGACAAAAGCCCACACCGTCAAAAGCCCACACCGACAAAAGCCCACAACGACAAAAGCCCACATCGACAAAAGCACACACCGACAAAAACCCACACCGTCAAAAGCCCACACCGACAAAAGCACACACCGACAAAAGCCCACATCGACAAAAGCACACACCGACAAAAGCCCACACCGACAAAAACAAAATTAGTATTCCTGCACTACAAATAATCCAAATATGTAAAGTTGGAACGAAGGAAGATAATAATCTAACAGTTTTCTTTCTATGGAATCATTGAACATTTGTATTATGCACCAAAATAGAACTTAATTTTAAAACACTTTAAATTATGTACAAAAATTTTAGTATATATTGGAACATTTAGTGAAACGGCAGGTAACCAGCAGATGACGTGTTCAATTGTCATGTATAAGGATTACTGATCGAAAGGTCAAACATCAGCTTATGTAGACTATGCTAGCTATAGTCGTAGATTCTATAGCCAAGTAATTCATAAATACATTATTTGGTTACAATTATGTATACCAATTTCGTCGGTATGGGCTTTTGTCTGTGTGGTCTTTTGTCAATGTGGGTTTTTGTCGATGTGGGCTTTTGTAAATGTGGGGTTTTGACGCTAGGGATTTTGTCGTGAGGGCTTTCGTCACCCTTTCAACGTTTATTTAAAATATCACGATTTCAGATATTATCGTGGAAAGGTACGATAAATTACGATTATATTTTAGATTACAATTATTTATCGCGTCTATAAACAACGCTTGTATTTATTTCAGCTGGGAAGAATTTGTTCTCTTTAGTAAATGTGAAAAAAGGGGAAAGATCTTTTCAAATGACAAAGAGAAAAAGTATCGATGAAACACAGTTTTTTCTTTCAAACGGACATTTGAGGGAAAGAAATCTTTGGCGAATTAAGTATTGGAGGAACTATATTTGAGATCGCAGAAGAAATAACTCCATTGAACACAAAATTCCAATCTCTATAGAAGAAATAATGTTTCAGATATTGATTGAATTGCATGATTTACATTTAAAAAAGTAGATTTTGTTCCACAATTGAAGGACAATAAGAGTAACGGTAAGAGATCAATCGCACAATAAAATCTTAAACGGAAAATTGTATTTTGAGTTAACGTAACAATTGGAAGTTAAAGGGAACAACTGCCCTGCAAACATTTCCACATGTATACCATGTGGTTATGTCCACATTATAACAATGTGGTTACAATGTTGATTTTTGGAACCTTGGACGATATGTTATACATGTAGTTTTGCCACATGTATAACATATGGAATACACATGTTAACCATAACAAAACCACATATCAGTACCATGTGTAACACATATCTGTACCATATGTTAACCATATCAGTACCATATTTTACCCATATATGTACCATATGTTACCCATATCAATACCATATGTTACCCATATCAATACCATATGTTACCCATATCAATACCATATGTTACCCATATATGTACCATATGTTACCCATATCTGTACCATATGTTACCCATATCAATACCATATGTTACCCATATCTGTACCATATGTTACCCATATCAATACCATATGACATATGTTACCCATATCAATACCATATGTTACCCATATCTGTACCATATGTTACCCATATCAATACCATATGTTACCCATATCTGTACCATATGTTACCCATATCAATACCATATGTTACCCATATCTGTACCATATGTTACCCATATCTGTACCATATGTTACCCATATCAATACCATGTGAATCACATATCAGTACCATGTGTAACACACATCAGTACCATGTGTCAAGAAATCAAAAAGATCATACTAATTTTATTGCCATTTCTTACTTTACTGTATATAGTGTATATGTAATTCGCCTATATATTATTTAGTTTAATGTTACATATTGTTATATACAAATTAAATTGGAAGAAATGGGGAAAGAAATGAAGAGATGTTTCCGGAATCGAACTGGGGTCCCTGTAGTTTGATGTTGTTTTGAGTCTGGGACATATCCACTGAGCCATCCTGGACATGATAGAAGTAGCTTTTAGAAGTTATAATTAATAAATTTATATTCACTTTATATGATTTACTTCACTTTAGAGCAGGGGTGGGCATATGTTGTGTTTTTCATTGCCGAAATATGGAATAACATTGCAGTTACCATTTTCTTTTCGTTTCTTAAATTGCAGGGGATACTGAGTAATTAAAATGAGAGGAGGGGAGATAGATTTTATTGAGGTACGTACAATCGTACATATTTGGAACATAAATATTTGTAGTATATTTATTATTTGAATTAAAAGCAATTAATAAATGATACATAATTATACTTTTCTTTTTTCACAATAAAAACAAAAATAAGTTATTTTGCATTCAAGTAATAAAAAATTTAATAACAAATTCATAAAATCACAGGATAAATGACAATTGCTTCCCAACTTATTAAAAAAAGGAAATAAAAATGATTGCACAAATTCTTACCAGTGTAAGGGTACCAAAATACCTTATTAACGTATAAAATTAACTAACAAAGTATCAAGGTAATTATAAATATTCTGTTCTTCAATTAGCTTACCATCCTCTTTTATATTATATATCCTTGTAATTTATAAAACAGTCAGGGCTAAATACTCTAAATTTTCTTTGGAAGAAAATTAAGCACCTTTTCCCTGTTGGGCACGAGTGCTGCTCTGAGAGCCAAAATAGCAATGAGTGCTGCATTTGGCCACCCTTGCTGTAGAGTGTAGATGATATAAGAGTTGTATAGAAAACTAGCATTATCATGGCAGACTACATAAAATATTTTCTTTCTTTTTCAAATATATTCATTATTCAGTGTATTTAATTTCTCAGTACTCTAAATATCAGAAAGGATCACTACACATGACTTCATTAAAGAAAATTTATACTGGAAGAACTTTCATGGAATACAACTAATTTACTATATAGATATTCATAGAAAACAAGGCAATTTGTGGCAAACTAAACTAAATATTTTGACTATAAAAGTTAGTTCGCTAAACAGGGTTCTACTAAACAGGATGGTTCACTGTACAGGAGTTGACTATAGTGGAGTTCTATTATAATTATACAATGAGTAGATTGATTGCTCTCTTTCACATAATTGTATTTAGAGTTCAAAAGTAACAGAAGTTAACCATGTGTAATTTACCACATTACAACCACATGCCAATTACCATTTCAATAACAGATGTTAACCATATTTAATTTACCACATTAAAACCACATGTCAATTACCATTTCAATAATAGATGTTAACCATGTATAATTTACCACATTAAAACCACATGTTTCAATGACCAATTCAATAACAGATGTTAACCATGTGTAATTTACCACATTAAAACCACATGTCAATTACCATTTCAATAACAGATGTTAACCATGTGTAATTTACCACATTAAAACCACATGTCAATTACCATTTCAATAATAGATGTTAACCATGTATAATTTACCACATTAAAACCACATGTTTCAATTACCATTTCAATAACAGATGTTAACCATGTGAAATTTTCCACATTGAAACCACATGTCAATTACCATTTCAATAACAGATGTTAACCATGTGTAATTTACCACATTGAAACCACATGTCAATTACCATTTCAATAACAGATGTTAACCATGTGTAATTTACCACATTAAAACCACATGTCAATTACCATTTCAATAACAGATGTTAACCATGTGTAATTTACCACATTAAAACCACATGTCAATTACCATTTCAATAACAGATGTTAACCATATGTAATTTACCACATTGAAACCACATGTCAATTACCATTTCAATAACAGATGTTAACCATGTGTAATTTACCACATTGAAACCACATGTCAATTACCATTTCAATAACAGATGTAAACCATGTGTAATTTACCACATTCAAACCACATGTCAATTACCATTTCAATAACAGATGTTAACTATGAGTAATTTACCACATTAAAACCACATGTCAATTACCATTTCAATAACAGATGTTAACCATGTGAAATTTACCACATTGAAACCACATGTCAATTACCATTTCAATAACAGATGTTAACCATGTGTAATTTACCACATTAAAACCACATGTCAATTACCATTTCAATAACAGATTTTAACCATGTGTAATTTACCACATTGAAACCACATGTCAATTACCATTTCAATAACAGATGTTAACCATGTGTAATTTACCACATTACAACCACATGCCAATTACCATGTCTTATTTTTATAATTAAATATCTATAATATATGGTTTCAGTATGGTTTTAAACATGTGGTTATGATATTGTGTAACCACATGGTTAACATCTGTTATTGAAATGGTCATTGACATGTGGTTTTGGTGTGGTATATTACACATGGTTAACATCTGTTATTGAAATGGTCATAGACATGTGGTTTTGGTGTGGTATATTACACATGGTTAACATCTGTTATTGAAATGGTCATTGACATGTGGTTTTAATGTGGTATATTACACATGGTTAACATCTGTTATTGAAATGGTAATTGACATGTGGTTGTAATGTGGTATATTACACATGGTTAACATCTGTTATTGAAATGGTAATTGACATGTGGTTGTAATGTGGTAAATTACACATGGTTAACATCTGTTATTGAAATGGTAATTGACACATGGTTTCAATGTGGTAAATTACACATGGTTAACATCTGTTATTTTAGTGTTTGGGTTGTTTCAATGTGGATGATACATCTTAAAAACATATTGCCATATTATAACCATCCAACCACATGGCATCCATGTGTATGCCATGTGGAAATGTTTGCAGGGTGGTAGATAGATTCTTTATCTGATATCACCGAGGAAAATTTTATAATATTACATAGTCCTTTTCCCTATTTTCCTTTCAATTTCTGATGTTCAATTGTCAGTTACGGTCAGGATTCAGTAAATTCTGCAATAATGAACGAGATACTTGAAGAAAATGAATCATTAACCCATCTCATGAAACAATCTGACCTCTAAATTTTTCGATTGACCCATCATGACCTATATTAACACCCACTTTTCGAGTACTGTGAGTGTCTGAATACTGCGATGTTCCTATAGTCTTCACCGATAGAAATTAATGAGCCCATTCATCAGCAGGAGGTCGGATTGAGAAAATGGTGCTGTGGCTGATGAACAACTTGCTTCTTCTCTCTGTTTCCTTCACACATTTCTCCCAAACTTATTTACTTGACGTCAAAAAAGACAGATACAAATTAGTTTCTTCCGGCGATATACATGTAGTATTTTCACAAACTTGCGGTACATCGTTTGGTCGCATTACTATGCATTTTTTTTCGGAATAGAAGAAGTGTAACACATGAATGACAGACGGTTGAAATACAAGCAAAATTAAAAAAGAATTCATCGAAATTTCATAAAATCAGGAACTAAAAGTGTCCCTGATATGAATTAATCTATTCAACTTTTGTCAGTAGTCATATTATCGTGGATAGTATCCCTTTTAAAATTCATTGAAATAAATGGAAATGGTTCAGTGAAATGGATATGGGGGATTAAATGTCTATAAAAGAGATAATATCGCATGTTCACTTCAAATTCCATAGGTATACTGATTCATCTCTGGTACTATGTTAGGTTTTGAAATATCATATCATATCACTATAGGTCTAGTAATAAAATCTACTACTAATAAAAATGCATGATACCTAAGTGTTTTCGAAATAAATTTTAATTTGATTTATGACCATTGAAAAGATGCAATAGGTATATTGCGTATTAGTTAGTATATAATTGTAACTCTTGCTTAAACGAATAATTTCTATGAGTAAAAAAAGAGAAGTAAAAAAGACTTAGCGTTTATTGCGATTTTATTTTCCAAAATCACATAATTGCACCTCTGTGGTGAAAGTTCAAAGTAGCGAATGAATTATAAATATTTAAATTCAACATTATAGTTTAACTCTCACTCGGTATTTGTGAGTAATTAGTTTGATATGGTAAAACTCCTTTACAATGAACTTTTGAGTTATTTAAAACAGATGATTGTTATTATCTGATGATGATATGCTTGTAATAGTTATTACCCTTGAAATTATTCGCTCGTAATTAAACAAAGAAAATGGTAAAAGCATCAGCTAGTGTAAACAATATAGCATCTCGTTAAAAGGCTATGAAATAATTACAGACGCATTTCATTTCTAAGGTTTGTTTAGCAATTTATAATTTTCCTTTAGTACCATAGTTATTTTAATTACTTTTTTAATATCCAGGACGTGTATCTACATCAATTACTCCTTAAAATTTTCATTGAAATCGCCATAGAGAAAATAATAAACAGTTCCTAACAGATGGAGTTCTTAACTCAGGAAGTTCTTACCTCAGAAAGTTCGTAGTGGAGGAGTTCTAATGCACTTCGATTTATATAATTGTGTTACATCGAACAAACAGTAATTTCACGCCTGTTTTTTTAGCAGTAGGGTAAAGTCTGAGTTATCCGAGAGTTTCACATTGTCGGACACGTAAGATAAAAATATAATGACGATTATTTAACATTTATCTAAATAGGTATCCATGATATCATCAGCTGATTTTGACAATATACGCTGAGTTATTTTAACTAACTGAAATGTTTAAGAAGTTACAATTACATAATAACTTCGAGTCATAACTTGCATTTTATAAATTTATAAAGCACGGTGTAATAAAAGCGGGGTCTTTTATAAAATTAGAAATGGTTAAGAAGGACACAGGTTTTCAAAAGTGTCATATTTTGTCGGATAATTTTTGTATAGTTCATTTCATAATTTTGCTCTTATTTTAAGGTTCACTCAGAGTTTGAGTTTCGAAAACTTTGATTCAATTTAAGGCCTTCAATAAATTTTCTCATTTGATGGCTCTCAGGTATTAGATTTAGATCTAAATTAGTCCTTTGAGTGATAAATTAATTCAAATACTGTAAAAGGAGCAAACATTTCATCAAATTAGAGATATAATTAAGTTTATTATTCATATTAAGTTTCATCAGGTTATTTCATCAGTTTATATATATATATATACTGACCATGCTTATTATAATTATTATGTTTTATATAAATGAATCATGTGAGAAATATTCAACTTTCCCATACATTTTCAAATTGAATTGTCACAAATATTACCACTTGAATTAAATTGAATATTAAACAGTACAGTTGTTCATCCATTGGGAATTCAATTAATTTAATAATTTTAGGATACATTAAATACAAAAAGAAAGTATCATAAATTACATAATTATATATTAAACAAGTTTTGAAGTCCAAAACAGATATACATTTTTTAGCAGTTAATAAAAATAACAAATACAACTACTCAAAAATTATACCCTGTTAAATCCGCAGTATAATTATACTAACAAGTTCAAATGGCCAAACTATTCCATCAAACACTAACAATCAATGCATGCAGGTAATATTGCTCTCTTTTTGTCTTTATAATCAAATCAGGCTGGTTTCAGCTATAGTCATTTTTGCAGCACTATCAAATTTGCAAAGAGCGTTCGTGCTCTCACATAATTTGTGCACAATATACTCTTGCAAAAAAGAGGTAATGGGAGAAAATGGTGAATAGGTGTTGTTGATGCAGTAGGTAAATGTGATAGTGAATATAGTGAGACAGAGGTTAATATCAATAGCTTGTTATATATTATAATGAGTTATTGTAAATATACACAACCTAGTATACTAATTTTATTTTGAAGTCAAAGGGAAATTGTTTTTAAAGTAAGTTTGTTAACAAATTTCTCTTCGTTGTGTGAATAACATAGTATATAATTATGGTAATTTTATATTCATGGTATATGTTATACCGAGTGAAAAAGCTCTACGTTAAAATATTAAAAAGCGTATACAGTACTCGAACACTTTATTAAATATACAGTTCTCGGAAAATGGGTGCTAAAATGGATAATGAATTTTTCTCCATATCAGACTGATTCATTACCGATAATAATGCCAACTTTTCGAGTACTGAGAGTGTCAGATTGATGTATACCTATTGCTCTAACAGTGAAATGAGTCGAAGCTAAAAACTACGACAAATTATTATTATAAGCCATTACAAACGATCAAACATTCTAACAACATTTTAATATTTTGCCATTCTGCTTTACGAGCCTCATCAAATTTTAATGATGGCCTCACGGAAAATAAAACAATGAAAACACTAAAAACTTTGCTGAGCTGAAGAAGAAAGTCCAAAAAGCATCAAAGATGTCTTTAGAACATTAGTCTTTTAAATAGGTAAGTATTGTCATTGAGGTATGTAATACGCTAACTAGATGTAAATAGTAGAATCTATTTTCAATTCAGTGTTAGTGACATGTCATATTTTATGACAATGACTATCATAACATTTTCATATAATTAAGATGATAATTATAATTCATGATAGTAATTTCCTCTTCTTTTCGAATTTTAAAAATATTGTCTTTTACCCAGAACAACACTTTTGTTGACTGTATACGTGATGTTAGAGAACCTAATCACAAAGTTTGTATATAGGAAATATATTATTCTTGTATCTATATGGGTCATATACCTATCAGAATAGTTTTATGTTATTTGGTATAAGTACTTCAACCCTGATACAAGAAACTAATTATATCTAATTTAGTCAATAATTTTTATTATGTATAATTTTATTCAAATGCATCTTAATTTTCTAAATATTTGATGATCGAAGGTGATTTACCACAAAGAAAACTGATTTATTTGATATAGAAATAAATAATGATGAATAGAGGAGAACCGGGAGCATTCGGACAGAGGGATGGTTCAGACAACTTTTTTAAACATGTTTATAATTGTTGGAATTACCGCTTATTGCAACTGAATGTGTGCGAGGTGTTACCACTCAGCTATTTGAAAGATCTAGTGCGGAGATGCAGTGTGTCGCCCCCGAGGTGTAATTTACTGTTTTCTTTAATATTGATGTGATTTTTCGTGATTCAATTGGATCGTTTGTGGACCATATGAATACGAAACTGATTTTCAATCTCAAAGGTATGAATTATATCAATATTTTATGTTATGTTTGGTGTGTTAAAAAAATAATACAAATGAAATTAGAAAACTGGTGATATTTTTAATTTTGAAGTGTCATTTGGGATGAATCGGACACTTCTGTTGAGGTTGGTTCAGACGGTGTCCGAATCTTCCCTCTGTATCCGATTCAGTCAACCATTACAATTTATTGAAGTAATTCTTATCAAAAAGGACATTCTGAACTTGAAGTTAATTATTTTAATTGACGAAGCATTCGTTTATAAGATTAGTTGTAACTTTTAATATTAGTGTCTTTATTTGACAGTGTGGCGATCGTATTCATGCCTTTTCATTATAAATAGAAAACTGATAGAGGCCGTAATAAAGAAAGTATTCAAAAAACATTTCATGAATTCTAAAAAGGTTTATCTGTCAGAAAAGCTGCTGAAATTGGAGGTGTAGCAAGATCTACACTTATGGACTATACTTTAAACATTCGATTAAATATTTGAGATGTAATTTACTAATTTTGGTGAACTCCATGAATAAGGAAATAGTTATACTCAAAATAAAAGGAAATAGTTATACTATTTGTTTTTGATATTTAGCTATTAAATATAAGGATAATTTCACAGTGATTACTCATGGGCTATCTATATTTTGTTAGAGAAAATGTTCAATCATTACAATAATATTATTATGATAAAATTTCAAATGCGATGAATTATTACTGTAAATAACAAGTCATTATGATTTATTTCAATTAAATTAGTAGATCCGAATTCAATCCTATTGTTTAATTACCCAAATTTCCAATGTTTTAACCATTTTTTATGCATGGTGTCCAAATCATCCTGACAGCTTGTCCGAAGTCTCCCTCTAGGAAGGAGCATTCGGACACTTCAATCTCTCTGACATTTTGTCTTATAACTTTCGAATGAAGGTTTAAAGGTCCTCTCCAGGCTCCGGGAAAAAAATGAGTTTATTACATAATTTTATAGAACTAAGGTCTACGATCATTATTCCGCAAACCGTATACAATTCGGCTCAGTATATATTTTATTATTTGCTTTTAATTTTTTTCATTACTCGTGAGCAACAATTGAGCGAATCTCCAACCTGACGCTGAGAAAGAAGATTGTACTCTCTTTGTTTTGATTTCAAATTTAGATTTTTAAACAAACAACGCGTTTTTGGAATTCTTTTAAGATATTAATTGTTTCTAAAACTATATAAACGTTTCTATAATAAGTTTATCCAAATTTAAACCTTTAAACGAATAATAAATAGATTTATTAAACCAAATACCTAGTTGACAATCAAAACAAATGGTGTACATTCTTTTTCTTTAGACTGAAAATTAGAAAGCCGGAAGTAAAGTAGGTTTTGTAGAATTTTGATTATAAAAATCTTTAAAAGCATATAAAATTAAAAATATGCTATCAAATTTGATGCGGTTTGCAGTAAAATGATAAGAAGCATTAGCCTCGTTGATTTAAGCAATAAAAAAATTTGCTTGGAGGGGACCTTTAAACTGTAAAACAGTCTTAATAAAATTGAAGTAAAATGATTTATCTACATACAAAAATCGTTATACATATAGTTAAATTCAAATTAGTTTACGAATTGTTCATTTTTCCCCAGAAGTGTTCGAATGCTTCCGGTTCTCCCTTATGTGTAAAAAAAATATATATATAATTTGTGGGAATCGAGTTGCACTTTTCATAATCACAGTGTTCGGAAAATCTTAAATTTTTAATTAAAGGCTACACTGATCCAAGTCAATTTCTCAAATTATGAAAAAAGATAAAAAATTCAGATTATATTTCTAAGCAGCCACCCCTTCCTCAATATAACTTCACAATACTGAATTCACAACCACCAATCTAATAGGTACTAGATATATTAACACTCTAGCGAAGGTTATTGCAATGGGGTAATTCAAATATTTACATCTATCTACAATCCATTTTCAAGTCCTAATTTAAATCGTGTCAAACGCCTTCCAACTCCTTACCGCACGTAATTCACCCCCACCGCCCTAATAGGTTCGAAAATTATACCAGCATGCCATACACTAGCGAAATTACCTAAGAATGCTTCAATACGAAAATCAGTTAATAATGTACGTGTTTATTAAATACTTTAGTATTGTGTTCTCATAATGAATGACTTTTTAATAATATATAATTTATATACTATTTGAACAAATAGGATAAGTTCCAGGCAATCGAACGAATATAGTAATCGAAATGTTCCACATTTTTGGACACACAAACCATAAATAATTTTTCAAAACAGCTTCATATACTAAATGTAATTTATTATCCATTTTAATATGTCAATTAATAAAATATATATCAAATTTACTAAATAAAAAATGAAAGATTTTTAAGGTTTTTATTTATGATGACATCAGAGCATAATTTTGAAGTTTATGGACTTAGCAATTAATATACCTGAATAATTCAAACTCAAATAAATAAATAACAATTTCTAAGAAATATTGCTTACCTTTATAATTTTTATTTAAGTTAAAGTTAGAGTTAAATGGCTTATATGATCATTATCATTGTGATGACGTCACGTAAGCAATACTTTTCTTTTGTCATTACCATTTGTCTGTGTAATGTAGCTACCTACTTCCTATTTGGTATCTGCAGCTGCTAATATTTTAAATGGACGATCAGTGAATAGGTAGTGAATTTAGTGATCGCTTGGATACCAAAGTGAAAGAAGTGGTTGTGTCTTTGCTCCCAGAATTAATGATCTTTATTCGTAAATCAATAGAGTTAGGGACAAATAATAGGATATATTTGAATTCTAGTATTCCTTTATGATGTTTAACTCCAGAAGTATGGAGTTGGTTAACTAATTAATTCCTATCGAGTAGGTAAATTGCAGCACTTTAACTAACAGCAGTCTCTTATCTCAAAAACATAAATTACCATCATGGCTTCAATGTACTCGTGAAATAAATTAAAATGAAGCAAAAATTAAGCTTATTATGATATTCAACAATTCATTATAAATTAATTTCAGAAGGATTTTAAGACTCTAAATAGGGTCACGCCGGTGAATTGCGGCCCTTTAATTTTTAATTGCGGCCTTCTCAAGAGTCTCTAAAACATTCTGAACCGAAAATGCATTCAAATGATGCATACCTACCAAAAGAAGCGTGGTGCATGCTGCAATTTATTAATATAAGTTTTTAGCAAATGTTTTGAAGCTATGATGTTTCTGTCGTTAGAGGCCGCTGTTATTCATTGTGCCACAATTTACTTGCTTCACCCTAAGACCGCAATTAGAAATTTCGGGACCGCAATTTACCTGTGTGACCCTAATTCGTTTCACTGTACTCTGAAATGTGTTCACTGTACTCTGAAATGTGTTCACTGTACTCTGAATTATTACCCCAGGGGCTCTATCCTGAAGCTCTCTGTGGTGAATGGAAGAGAAGAGGGGTGGCGTCCCCTGGCCCCCGAACTGTTGTAATTTGGATTATGGATTGTCTTTTTTCATTTTTACCAAGTTTATCATTTTTTTAACGCTTCTTGCAGTTTCAGAGGATAGCGCTAGGGTTATACTCTTCAACTACGAGGTCTTAGATTTTTGTGTTCGGTAGGCTCATAGGCTTCATTTGCTAGGGTCAAGCAGGTAAAAAATTGCGGCACACTAACTAACTGCAGCCTCTGACAACAGAAAAATAATAACTTCAAAACACACGTTAAAAACTTAAATTAATAAATTATAGCATGCACTGCGCTTCTTTTGATAGCTATGCAACATTCAATGTAATTTCGGTTCAGAATGTTTTAGACTCTCTTGACAGGACCGCAATTAAAAATTAAAAGGCCGCAATTTACCTGCGTGACCCTATCACCTCTTCATTTTCCTCTTCCATCCGTGAGTGCAGCCACCGGTGCTTGTGTCTTGTTTCGTCCCATTCCTTGGTAAGTGACTGCATTCATGGAATAGCTTTTCTGCACCCATGAGCATTGTCACCGACGGTATTACGTGACTTTGTTCATGGAGCCGCTTTCCTTTCTGACTGCTTCTTATAGTCCCTTGTATTTAATTTCCTGTTGTCGTCAGCGATAAGGCCTTTGGTTCCGAAGCAGATATCAAACCCTAATTAAATAAATTAATTGATTTGTTGAAAAATTGACTCTATTGATGAATAGTTTTTTCACAAGACTTTACCTTAGGTCATATTTTGTGAGAAAGGCTTCAGTAAAATTGTAAAATTTCATCTCATGATTTTGACACTCTTAAATATTTTCGATTACCTGTGTTTTACTTTTCCAATGGTACATAATCGCATTATCTTTTCATAGCTATCCACCATGTTTCAGAGGATGAAAAAAAAGCCAATTTTTGAGCCAAAATTTCACCAAAATTCTGAGCCAAGCCAATTTGGTTCATTTTTTGAAGATTTCGAGCCAAAATTTACATAGGAGTAAATTATTTAATTCAAAATTTTAAGCCAATTAGACATATCTAAGTTTTAACTTTTTGAAATATAATCCAAGTAATTGGCTTTAACTGACATACTCTTTAACATGGGGTATCAATTATCCAATAGAGCTCAACTGTAGCAAAAATTGTTCAAGAATGTAGGTAAGATCATGTTGAACCGGCACCCTTTAATAATCGGCACCCACCAATAGAATTTTAAATTAATAAGCCTTCATCCAATAATAACTCTGACACATCACCTCTTGCAATAGGTTTTTGTCTCAGCCACAAGCGAGAAATAAAGCTAGCTGTTCAGCACATTTTAACAGGGAGTTGGATTAGCAATGTTTATATATTCAGATTATTTGTTTTTCTCATTTAGATACCTAATTTATCAACCAGAAGTGAAACATTTAGGAACAAATCTTATTCTTTCAAATGGTGTTCGAAACTTCAAGGGTTAATTTTCCCACATCGGTTGCACTTTTTATGATTCCAACGGAAGCTGGTGACACAAAAGACATTTACTCGTATTGGCTTTCATGATACTATTGTTAGTTTTTTATAACTTTTATCTTTTTGTCAATTAATGGTGCAGTACTCATGAACCAATCTGACTTCTATCAATTTCAAATAAGCTTGTCATGACATATGTTAACACTCGCTTTTATAGTATTTCGATCCCTATTTTCGAGCAAAATTTACTAGATAGGATGTTGTTGGTTCTAAAATACTAGAAAATTTCCCTTCCCGTGGTACCTAACAGTGTTGCTGTTTGGTGCTACGATTCTGGGTAACATGTTAACAATTTTCTACCATAGATGAAATGATCGTGATATAAATACAAATAATAATATTCCAAATTAATCAATCCGCTAATTAATTTGGTTTATAAACTGAGTGAACCTCACTTCTTGTTCACATCTAGCAGAAGTAATTAAGGGAATCTGTATTTCTAAGCATTTAGCTTTTCATATTATTAGAAAACCTAATACCTAGCTGATATATTTTTTTAGTTCTCTGCTATAATGTAATAATAATTATAACAAATATTATTAGGAATATGGATTAGAGATTTAGGAAATTTTATTGAAGAACAGATGAGATCGGTGATTTAGGATTCTAAGTCTATTATCTGTTCCAATACCTAATACTTGTTGCTTAATATTACTGACACCAAAGAGTGGTCCATCATGAAACTGTTTGTGGTCAATGAAACAATGAAACAATTTATTCGTGAAAAAGGTAATTACAAATTGGTCACACAATTTTAAAAGAAGGATACATTTATTCACGGCCCTGTAAGCTCAACGGCTTTTAGGGCAACCTATATAAAAATTTCTATCTATAACTGAATAAACCTACGCATCAAAAACACGAAATAGCACTGAATTCAAAAATGTACATATATGCAATTTAGTACAAAGTACTTAGAAGAAGACTAAAAGCTATAGTTAGGAAAATCATGAAAATATATGAAAAATACAAAAAAATACAACAATAAAATCATCACATAACAGATCACAGAATATTGCATCAATACACTTCTTGTAAGCTGCTAAATATTTTGAATTTTGGACATTAGGTGGAAGTTCATTCCACAATTCTATCACCCTGTACAAGACACTATTCTGTGAGGTACTTCGCCTATACAATGGAACAACAAAATTGTCTCTATTTCTAGTACCCACAGAATGTACATCACTGTTTCGAACGAGCAAATTTAACAGTTCATGATCATAATCACTACAGAGTCTTGTACACATAAATCAAAACATTTTGTTTATATAAGTAAGGAACAGTTAATATCTTGGATAGTTCAAAATACAACTCTGTATGCGCATTATAATCCAAATTATGAACCGCACGTATGCATTTCTTTTGTAAGATGCATACTTTATTTGTGAGATAGTGAGGAGCACCATACCAAGGTATAATAGCATACATAAAGTATGGATGAATTAAGGAGAAATATAGATTGAGCATTATATTGGTTGGCAAAAATGTCTTTACTTTATTAAGTATACCTAAAAGACTTCGAAATCTTACTTACTAAAAAATCAATATGAGAGTTGAATCTTAATTTCTCATCCAGGTAAAGACCAAGAAATTTGACACAGTCTGTCTGTTCTAACACATCCACACCAAATCTTATTTCTGGAATTACAATTTTCCTCTTGTAGTTGAATATAATATACTTTGTCTTACTAATATTTATTTTAATTTTGTTAGCACACAACCAATCATAAACTTTATTGAGATTCTCATTGACAACAATACTTACAGAACTAGAATTCCTCGGGCAAAAGCTATAGGTCAGGGTACTGTTATCAGCAAATAAATTAAACTTGAATACATCAGAAGAATTAGGAAGATCATTAATCATTACAAGAAACAGAAATGATCTCAGAATGGAGCCCTGTGGTACACCATGTGTGATAGTACAAGAGGAAGAATTAACATTATCAATACACATATATTGGGTCCGACGGGTCAAATAAGACTTCAAAAAATCATGCTTAAAGCCACGTACGCCATAGTGATACAACTTATCCAGTATGATGCTATGGTTAGCTGAATCAAACGCCTTCTAAAAATCCAAAAAGATTGACAGAACGTTAGCTCCCCTATCCAAACAGTCATACAAATATCTAAGTAGACCAGTGCAAGATTGAGATGTTGATTTGTTTTTTCTAAAACCAAACTGTGCTGGGAAAAACAAATTTTTATTTTCAAAATACCTATACAATTGCTGGTGAATAGATCTTTCAAATATTTTACTTAGAGTTGACAGTATAGATACGGGTCTGTAGTTACCAAATATATTGTGATCACCTGATTTGTGAATAGGAACAACTCTAGCTATTTTAAGGGAGTCTGGGAATTCCCCACTGCAAATAGATTTATTGACAAAGACACACAAAATTGGGGATACTATATCTGATAAATATTTAAAAACTTGCACTGGTACAACTTCTAGGGCACAAGATTTATTGGATGGAAAAGAAGCGTGTGGTACAGCTTGGTCAACGAATTATCGTACTTCGGTTTATATATTGTTTTTACCATTGTACCATGTTTTTAATTTTTAATGCTATTTCCAGTCTCAGAGGATATCGCAAGTGTTATGCTCTTGAACTAATAGTTCTTAGATTTTTGTGTTAGGTAGACTCGTAGGCTTCATTTACTACCACCTTTTCATTTTCCTCTTTCACATGTATACGTGTCCCTTTTCATTCATTCCTTGCTAATTAAGTGACTGCGTTCACGGAGTAGCTTTTTTGCATTCATAGTATTTTTTTAGTACTGGTCTTCGGTTCCGAAGCAGACGCTATAGCCTCTAGTAAATTAATTAATTCACAAAAACAATTTAATTGGTTTAGTGTTCGTATTCTTAAACATGCTTTTGTGTTGGTATTGTTATTGTTATCCAATCTTTCTTCTGACACACCAGTTGACAGGTGAGACCCACACACCAGTTGACAGGTGAGACCCACACACCAGTTGACAGGTGAGACCCACACACCAGTTGACAGGTGAGGCCCACACACCAGTTGACAGGTGAGGCCCACACACCAGTTGACAGGTGAGGCCCACACACCAGTTGACAGGTGAGGCCCAAACACCAGTTGACAGGTGAGGCCCACACACCAGTTGACAGGTGAGGCCCACACACCAGTTGACAGGTGAGGCCCACACACCAGTTGACAGGTGAGGCCCACACACCAGTTGACAGGTGAGGCCCACACACCAGTTGACAGGTGAGGCCCACACACCAGTTGACAGGTGAGGCCCACACACCAGTTGACAGGTGAGGCCCACACACCAGTTGACAGGTGAGGCCCACACACCAGTTGACAGGTGAGGCCCACACACCAGTTGACAGGTGAGGCCCACACACCAGTTGACAGGTGAGGCCCACACACCAGTTGACAGGTGAGGCCCACACACCAGTTGACAGGTGAGGCCCACACACCAGTTGACAGGTGAGGCCCACACACCAGTTGACAGGTGAGGCCCACACACCAGTTGACTGGTGAGACCCACACACCAGTTGACTGGTGAGACCCACACACCAGTTGACTGGTGAGACCCACACACCAGTTGACTGGTGAGACCCACACACCAGTTGACTGGTGAGACCCACACACCAGTTGACTGGTGAGACCCACACACCAGTTGACTGGTGAGACCCACACACCAGTTGACTGGTGAGACCCACACACCAGTTGACTGGTGAGGCCCACACACCAGTTGACTGGTGAGGCCCACACACCAGTTGACTGGTGAGGCCCACACACCAGTTGACAGATACTCTTTCGCTCTCTTTGATATTTTGTCGGGGTAAATTTCATTAACAATAATTTATTCTTTTTCAATCATTTCCCTTTCTCACTATATACTTGTACATAGCATAGCTTTTTTATATCTATCATTACTCATGACTTATGAAGTATTTGTTCTTTCATAACTCAAAGGCACTTCATATCTCTGGTATACAATATGGTTTTCTACGACAAAAATCTTCGAAACTATTGTCATTGAGGTATAATTATGACGAATTTTTTGACGTATGTCATCTTGTAATATTTAAACCTAAAAAACTACTTCATAACTCAAGTAAATTTCTTAAACCAGGGCCTTCATTACTCGAATGCTTCATAACTCAAATCTTCACAACTTAGGAATTTTACTGTAGATGTTTTTTTACATTAATGTCTTGCAGCTTTAAATTTATTCCTCTGTCACTTTTTCTTTTCTTCAGTTTTGATTACATTAACTTTGGTTCAAAAGCTAACTTTCTATGAAAATGGGTAAATTCTAAGGTAAATAAGATAAAAAAATTTGTCAAACATTTGTGAGTAAAAGATCTAAGTAGTTGTTCCATTCATGATTCACGAAAATTCTGAACGTTAGATAGGCTACTTGATACTTACCAAAATTGCCTTTCAAAAATTTTAGATAACTGGTCAGTACAAATAGTTTCTTTAAAAATCTCAGGCAATAGCTATCTTCATTCAATTGATTCAAGGCCTCCATATGTGCCTTAACAATTTTAATTTTTTAACATCTGTGGCTTAAGACGGGAAAGTAAAACCATTATTGTTAAATTTTGTCATCTGGGATAATCATCAGTTTTATGTGAATTTATTTATATTTTACTAATTAATTGCATGAATAAGACTCGAACAAATGAACACCTAATCTATATTTTCAGAGCTACATTTTACTGATATATTTTTTGAGTTTTTTAGAGTACATTGAATAATTTTAAACAAACTCTCGACATAATGTCAACTGATTCATTATTCTATGGAGGAAGACAGTTTCGCTCAAAATTAACCAAAAAACCTTTTTTCGTCGAGACTGGTTCAATCACTGTCGAATCGACGTCTGATCCACACGTTTGGAAATTCAGTGCTAATCCAATAGTCTGTGAAGTATATAATGAAAGTCTAGAAAAAATTTCGATTTTTTTGTATCACGTCCGTAATTCCTGCGTACTTGACTTGCCACCTTCTTGTCCTGCCATCCTGTGTGCTTTTGATAAGCTATTCGAAAAAATTATAGCAGAGATGCGCAATTCGATGAAATTTGAGAATTGTATGTCAGTTTTTAATATATTGACTTTAATGAACGAGATATTCTGGCCTATTCGTTATTCTATCTTGATGAATCAAGATTCTGAACAAATTTCGAAATTATGTGAAAAATTTGAAAAATTGCAGGGCCAGTTTAAAGCGGACAAATCGATTGAAAACCGAGGTGCCGTACTTTTAATTGATAAGGCGTTACTCAATTTGATTAATAGAATGAAAAATGCACTTGATCTAACGAAACACAAGAATTTGAAAATTGAAACTCATATTTTCTCAGAAGAGAGGGATATATGTTGTACTCGTACTGATATAACATATGCACAAGATAGTTTCTACAAATTGTTCTTTGATGTTTCATTCAATCATTATAACGAGGAGGCAATTATTAACACCGAAATTATGGGGTTCGCCCCACCACCGAGTTCTTTTAAAAAACTCTCGGACTATCGTCATTATTCATCATCGGATGGCTTCTTGAGTAAATGTGAAGAAAATTCACTCAGCAGCAAAGACAATTTTGATAATCTAATACACTTATCTGATGTACGCAGAAATTCACTTGATTCTATTAAAATTACTAAAGATTGTAAATTAGAACTTGCTAATAAATTTTTGGAAAGTTTCAATTATCGAAAGAAGGAACGGAACGACGAGGGAGAATCTATCATACTTAGTGAAAATGAAGTTAAATTCACTTTTGAGTACATAACAGAGCTAATTGTGACTTTAAATGAGTGTCTGGAACGTAACATAACTGATCTCATAAATATTATATCAGCTAACTTGAAATTGATTGCCACAGTGATTAATTCCATGAGATATACCGAGTTTCAGAAACGAAATGTCTATAACTTCGTTTGTCAGGTGCTTGGATCATTCTACATTTTATTAGAGAATAAAAAACTATCAAGGTCCTTAAAGATTTGCGTACCTATGAATCTTCTTTTTATTCTGACTAAAATTATCTTCTTTATAAATAAGGAAGGTATCTATTATCAGGAAATGCATTTTGGAAAATCAAGAGAGACTATTAACCTTATACCTGTCAGATATATAGAGAGTGTAGAAAACATTCCAATCGAGAGAAGATCGCTTTGGAAAAATAGGATTGTCAGTGGATGGACAGCTCAAGAATATCTCGATAAGTACACTCAGTACTTCTGTGCTGTATGCATGAATGAGTTGGACTCGTCTTCTTTCTGCCTGCTAGTTTGCGGCCATGCGTTCTGCCACAAGTGCATCTTTGTAATTTCGGATCCACATGAGTAAGCATGTAGACCATTTAGATGCGCTGCAATATATTCTAATTTTGAAGATAATTAATCGTATTTCGTTCTTCTTTTACAGGTTTCATTATAAGTGTCCGTTATGTCGTGCTGAATTCAAAGAAGTTTTATTTAGTCAGTTCATTGAAATACTTAGTGAAGGATTAGAATCAGTCTGATGACAATTTATTGTAACCAAACCTAATTTAATGACTTCTTTTATTCTGAAGTACATTCCTGTTCTAATGTAAATAATAAATTTTAATGTTTTGAATTTGAATTGACGTTTCATGAGTAGTTATTTAAACCATTTGGATTAGTTATTCTCTTATATTCTCCCATGTTCATATTTAATCCGAAAACTTGTTTTTGAAATGAATCCTCGTGACCCTATCAGAAGCAGTCTTTGATGAGAGGAAGAAAGCTGTCCACGACCCAGAGAACTGGTCGAAATCTCTATTATTGGTCTTGATGTACCGTTTATATTATTATTTCTAACTGAAAAAAATTCACGAATCATTTTTAGCGCTACCTGTAGTTTTAGATTTTTAGAGATAGCGCTGGGGTCATGCTCTTCAACCATGAGATCTCAGATTATATATTCGGTAGACTCGCAGCCCTAATAACTTTTTCATTTTCCTATTCATTCCGTGAGTGCAGCCACATGTGCTTGAGTCCCTTTTTGTCACATTCCTTTGTGAGTGACTTTCCTTACTAAGTAGCTCTAATACTTCCATGGGATTATCACAGACTGGTTACATTATCCTGTTCACTTTATTTCATTACTGCTTCCTCTAGGTCCTTGTATTTGATTTTCATGTCACCTCTGTGAACTGAACGTAAATACCCCTATTGAATTAATTATCACATAGAGAGTTTATAATCATTTTTTTTTCATGGAAAAATAACTCCTTTAAAATATAATTATAGCAAGTATTTCCAAATAGTTTTGAAGCTATTTTAAGATTAAACTATTTCGCTGTCATATGATTAAATTTCGTTTCTTTCGGCGTTGTTGTATATATTTGATGTGGTTTTATATTATTTTAATTAATAATGTTGTTAATATTTTCACCAGAATAATTTTCACGTGATAAAAATAGTGTTTTGTCTAGTACGAGGTTATATACGGTACTGTTTCAAAAAGTTCTTGGTCTAATAGGAGGTTTGTCTACAAGGAGGCTGGTCTAGTGCGATGTTTTGAAGTATAGCAACTAATTGTCAATATTATATATTGTGAATACACTCGTATTAACTATCAAAAGGGTACATAACTGCCAGTGTTAGTTTTCCAATGTTAATAAATATTGTCTGTATATAAATCTAGCTTAATCAGTCAAACCAAATTAAGATCTGGGCAGTACCAAAGCATACAGTCAGACAACGCATTAAGTCAAAAATCGTACCTCACATTAACTTTAAAATTGAACTTAAAGATGGGGAACCCTATTTTAAGTGTAGCATTGTCACTCCAATATTTTAGTTTTCCATTACTAAAAATGAAAAGACGTTCGCATGGTCCACTAATACTATGTACCATATTTAGTATGGTTCCTTCAACGTAAATAAAATTGTTTAAAAGTAATTTTCCGGTACAACTGATTTAAGTAAGCTCAGGGTAAACTTCGTTTTAAGTCGTCCTGTTATAACGGCGGGGTCTACTTGAAGCGGGGTCTGCCTGTATCTATTATTTATTCTTACTTTTATCTTAGATTTATATGTTTAACAAAGTTGCCACCATTTCTGTTTCTTGAGTTTACCGTTATATGACTAATTGAATTTTACTCAAAAATTATTGGTATATAAGTTATATGTTTAGAAACACGGTATCGTTATATGTTTGTATTTTTGTTATTACAAAATATCAGATATTTGGATATGTTCCAATATACGATGTCACCTCTCTACACTGAAAGAAAAGTGTACTTAACCGAACCTATATATAGTTCCATACAAACCACAATGTTGGTCATTTTTAAACCATACCACAGCTGTGATTTGAATCAAACATCATGAATTTATAATATAATTTTACCTACATGCATGTACTTTATCTTACCTACATCTATCACAATTCTAACTACAGCTGAATGTATATTTTACCTACATACAAGCAATTCAAACCACAGCTGTGGTTAAACATTACCTACATGCTTATGAATTAAACTTCAGCTGGTTGTCTATTTTACCAACATGAATGCAATTCAAACCTCATGTAAAAGAATATTTAACTGATAAACTAATTCTTCAAACTACAGTCGCTAAGCAATTTTACCTATATATATTTTATTTTAGTCACTTGGATAATGTTTACTTTACTCGATTACAAAATACTGTAGTAATCAAATTCATAAAAATACATATATAATTTAGAATGAAAATTAACTGATAAATATGGAGTGATAATATTTATGTTAAGTTAATTAAAATAGATACAATATAAATAATTGAATAGGATATTTAGCAAATCTTTCCATATTTAACAAATCATTGTAATAAAACTCAAAATTAATGAATTACATTTAATATAAAATGAACAATTTCAGAGACACACATTACTTGGTAAACACTAGAAAGAAGAAAATTATTATAGTTTCACAGAAGCTAGAAAAATTGAATAAGTTACCAACTTATGTATCATTAAACATGAATAAAATATTCAACAAACATAACAGTTCTTTTCAAACTCATTTAATATATTACTAAATTTGAGATCACACCATCAAAGGAGAAACTGCAACTAGATTATAACTTGAAAAATAGATTATAACTCGAAAACTAGACTATAACTCGAAAACTAGACTATAACTCGAAAACTAGACTATAACTCGAAAACTAGATTATAACTCGAAAACTAGATTATAACTCGAAAACTAGATTATAACTCGAAAACTAGATTATAACTCGAAAACTAGATTATAACTCGAAAACTAGATTATAACTCGAAAACTAGATTATAACTCGAAAACTAGATTATAACTCGAGGAATCAAGAAATAGTTGTATATAGTTATGTTAAAAAGCCTAAAAAAAAGCCTAAATAAAGCTTCCTTGTAGCTCCAAGATTTAAATACCCAAACAAATAAAAAGTCATTTAGTAGTTCATGAATTGAATTGTTCACAGCTAGCTATTTCTCAAAACGACTCACCAAATCAGTGACTCATGGTTCTTTCAAATCATACATTGGAATATCTTACAATGATGTTCACAGTAATGTAAAAATGTTTCAGCACTCCTTGCAATATTGCAAATTCAAAACTTGGGATAGTTTAAAATTCTACATCAATCGCCTTCAAAAAGTGTTGGCACCCAAAACATAATGTTATCAGAGGATATTTGATCAACTTCAGAAGACTTTGAAGATGGGTGGCTGGAATGAGACTAAGAAGGATGATTACTTCTCTAGCCAAGCTATCCTCTTCAATAGTTAGCCATATGACTGAAAAGAAAATTACAAAGCATCAATTAATGAAGATTTTCCCATTCATAGTTAGCTAGAAGTCAAATAAATAGGTAAAACTTACCTCTAAAAGTTAACACCAACATCATCAGCAGTTGTGGGCCTCAATCTCTTGTTGTTGTGATGATGTTAGCAAAAGTATTCAAGCCACCCTAAAAGTCTTCATTAGAATGTCTCTGGTGTCTGCAATATATATGGAATTAGGAAATAGTTGAGAATAGTTAGTACAATTGAGAGATTAAGGCTAATTACTGACTAGTTATGTAGCAATAATTAGCAAAAAACTAAAATTCAGAATGAATATAGTGATAATTGTTAAAATAAGCCTCCGCAAGTGATATAAAACAGTCTTAGATTAAGTAACAGCAAGAACATATTTCCTTTATCCAATGGACTTCTCTAAATTAGAATTAAATATTGTAGATTTGAAAGCAGAGAATGAATATAATTGAATGAGAAAAATAATAAATTAGCTATCATGCAGTTATTGATGACAACATAGAATTAAATGTAAAGATGTAGCTGCTAGCTACTGAATTTCAATCACTTTGTAGTTACTGTTACCAAAAATTCATATAACTCTGAAAAAGGGCCATGTGAAAGTTATGGTATCTATAAAAAGATAAAATTCTATAAAAGCTGTGGGAGATTCTGAATTATGGGTTGATTTCAGAGGGCATTTCAGTCCCAAATAATTAAATTGTTACCGAGAGCTAGAAAATAACTATCTCAAATCCAGTCTGCTGAATATTAATTTTTTCTAATATTTTCTGTGCATAAAATACTTATTTTCTTCTTCAATTTACATTTATTTTGTTGGAAACAGAATGCAAAATAGAGAATTCTAGAACAATTTACCAGTTTCAGAAGTCTGGTGTTTATATTAAAATATTTTATAACAAAGAATACACTATTTAAAAATCCATTTGGCATACAATTGAATTTATTAAATGCAATGAATTTTAAAATCCCATTAACTGATCATCATATATCAAAGTCCATAGAAACTGATCTCAAAAAAATCTATTTTGATTATTGTTCTCAACCTCTCATTGAAATACAAGTAATATAAAAGAAACTTAAAAATAATTTTCACAGAAAAGGATAAAAAATATTCCATATTCTGCAGACTGCCAACATTGCAATCAAGTCATCAGAGATAATTTTGAAATTTAGAACATAATTATAGCTACAGTCTGTAAGTGGTGTACAGAACTAGGTACTCTAACTTTAAAAAAAAATCATGAAAAAGCCAGCAAACAAATTAATTCAATTGGCTAGTCTTCCATGCAGTGTGCACTAAGTAACTGTAACATTATTGATTTAGCAATTTTCCCTCAAAATATTAAAGGCAAAATAATGATAAATAAAGAATATGAATTTAAGAGAAAAGAAAAACAACACAGTTTACCATCAAATACAATCTGGGAGAACTGGTGAAAAAATTGGAGAGTTCATGGACCACATAATTTTACTTGGACATCAGTCTGTATTTTAACATTTTCAGTACAAACAGTTTTTGATTTCTTCTCTTATATACATGTATTTTGCTTAGAAAGAAGAGTAGGAAAATAGAGGATTTCTTGGAAAGCACTTTACCAGTTTCTGCAATCTGGCCAGGGCAGAGTCAGAGATTAAGAGTGACACTGTGGCAGACAGTCTGACAGAGACTTTAAAAAGTTTACACCAATATACTATATTGTAATTAGGATTATATTTCATACAAGCACCCTAGAAGTAGAGGCTAGAGCAAACTAAAGATTATGGTCAGTTGCCTATGGGTTATGCTGCAAGGTAGGTATAGGAGATTCTGCCTTGGATCTTTTTCAATTATAAACAGCTAGGCTGATTTCCTATTTTATTATTTTTCAGAATGAATTGATCACAGAAAAAAATTCTAGCCTATTTTATGTTCTGATTTATATCCCTATTACTATAAATTTAAACACTGAGAATAGCTGAAATTAAATTAGGGTTACCACCAAAATACACACCTACCTTCATTGATATTTCACTGAACTGATGCGCTATTTCAGTTTCCCGCCTGATTTACATTAAATTCACATACATGTGATTAATAATTTCATAGTAATACTCTAACTACATAGAGGACGGTTATATATACTGACAATGGAAAATAATTTACCCACATGCAAGTATATTTTTGATTTGTTCTGTAGGTAGGGTAAACTGACATGGATGATGCGTATTTCTAACCACAGAAAAATAAAATTTTACCAACATTTCTTGCGTTTATACTGACTAGAGAATTAAACCACATTCTGTAGTTCATCTACACCTAGCACATTACTGGAATTAACTACTTTAGCGTATAATCAACCAACAATGAGTTAAACCAGGATACAGTAACATAGGGTATGGTAATCAGCTATAATTTGACGTGACCACCGGATGACTGGAAATGGCGACTCTGACCACACTTTGAAATATGGGAAAACCTACTTAAACTTAACGCTTCTAAATTTAATTTTTTTCTGATCAATTACTAACTAGGCATTGGTTAAATTGTATTCCATCATTTTTTTCCTTATTTGTTATTCATAGGAACTACAATTTAGCAGTTAACTAGCACTACTTTACGCTCCTAGGTAGCATATTTTGAAGACCCTATTTTTTCTAGATAAGTTAGAGAAATTAACAATAAAAACACACCTGAATTATATCAATATATTCAACTTTGAGGTTCAATTGCCATTTTCGCTTTTCTTTTTCACGAAACCCTTATAAAATGACTTCAAACTTCTCGATATTAACATGTAAATACGAGGAATTATGGGCCGCTCGGTCACAAACAAGGAATGTGAATTGTTGTGGTGACGTCATATTTTTGTGTCGTCTGCTAGGTACTATACCCGATTATGTTCCTGTACCCTGAGTTAAACTACAGTGTGTTGTTTGATGTCCAAAAATTATTTCTCTCAGTGTAAATTAAAAACATCTGGATCTATCCCTGGAATAAATATATATTCCCTCATTATCCATTATTGTAAAATGATATCGAGGGAATATTCCTGGAATGGATCTAATTTATCGAATCCTCTAACGATACCAAGGGATTATTCCAGGAATTGAAGAAAATGTAGTGGTTCTTCATAAGATTTCGAGGGAATATCACTGGGATTAATAAAAATTAGTTGAACCCCTTACGATTTTAAGGCAATACTCCAGGAATCACCGAAAATCATTGATTCCCTTACGATTTCGGGGGATTATTCCCGGAATTAGTGGAAATTAGTTATATTCCCATACGATATCGAGGGAACATTGCCGGAATCAGTTAAATTTAGTGAATCCCCTTACGATTTCGAGGGAATATTCCCGAAATTAGTTGAAATTTGTTGATCCCCATCGGTTTCGATAGAAAATTCCAGGAAATAGTGAAAATTAGTTGATCCCCTTCGGATTTCTAGGGAATATTATAGGAATTACTGTAAATTAGTTGATCCTCTTGCAATTTATAGAGAAAATACCAGTAATTAAATAAAATTAGTTGATCCCCTTCGGTTCCGATAGAATATTCCAGGAAATAGTTAAAATTAGTTGATCCCTTTCGGATCTCAAGGGAATATTCCAGGAATTAGTAGAAATTAGTTGATCACACACAAAGTATAAAATAAATTATTTTAAAAGGAAATACTCCAACTTAATGAAATATTAAGCTGTAGTTATCGATAATAACTTTAAAATACATTCGTTTAACAGATAGCATAGAGTTCAATCGAAATCCTGCTTCTACTATGTCCGGGATGGTTGAGTGGATATCACGTCGCCAACAAAAGATAACAGGAGAAAACAAGTTGCAAGTTCGTGTCTCGAAAACACCATTTCATTTCTGATTCCAGGACAATAACACTACGTGCAAAAAAGACCCCGCGGTCAAAAACTCCCCGTGTAAAATTTCCCCCAGACAAAAAAAAAACGTGCAATAAACCCCCCGGACAAATACCCTCCGGACAAAAAACCTTCCAAGCAAAAAACCCCCGGTGCATAAAACCCCGGTCTATATAAATAGGATAATTCATTTTTATTAATATATTAAGCATTATTCGATGCGAACCAATAATTATTACATTTTCTTCGAAAATATGACAATTTTTCTGCAAAATAAGGTATACCCAATTACCTATTTTATTGTAAGAATAAGTACAGTATACATTTTGTCACTATCAAACCTGACCGGGGGAAATACTTATATTTAGATTCCCTTTTGTTCCCTTGAATAATTATGGAATATCCCCTCACTATCCCATTTTTATTCCCTTGTTAACGAGGTAATAATAATTTCGATATCCCTTACGATTCCCTTGATATTGAGAGAAGATTCTAGTGATAATGTATTTAAATCTCATTTTTATTCACTCGATATTATTGAAGATATCCCCATATCGCAAAACCGTTGAAATGCAGCATTCCCTCGATAACGAAGGAAGATATTGGGGGAATAACCCTATTGAATATCCCGTGAATGAATTTTTGTTACCTGGGATAGAACCAAATTTGAAATAATCTGCAGTTTTATTAGCAGTAACCTTAGTTCTAATGAATAGATAAATACAAAATAGAGTGGAGGGGACCTTAATGCTCGCAGACTATCTAAAGTCTAAACCAAATTTAAAACTCCTAATTTATTGTTCATACGTGGTTACAAAAGCCACTGAGAAATCTAAGTTAAATATATGTTGGCTAACTGCAAAGGAAAATCTATCCAACACATCTTTCTATCAGAAGTTAATCTCTATAGAACAATACTATCGGATTGATAAGAAAAATGAGAACTTTGTAGTACTTTCGGAACAGAAGATATTGACAGGGAACCAGCCATGGGCCTGAGAGGACCGGTCTGTTTCGAAACTTTGATGCATTGAAAATTAATTGACTTTAAGAGGCTGAAGCTCCGTGACTTTGATTGTCTTTAACGTATTTATGTAATGCAATTTATTGTAATCTATTTTGTTCTATATCATTTTTGATCAATAGGGCCTCCTAAGTCAGGGTGATGTGACACACATTTGGCGTCACACTAACAATATAAAAGAAAGTAAAAGAAATTCTTGTATAAAGAATAGGTATTAGCTATTTTTGCCGCAAGAGCCCAAGAGCTCCAGATTTTCGTTTAGTAATAAATGTTTCAAAACTAAATGAAACCAAAATACATTGCATTATTTTCATATATTTCACCAGTGGTTTTTAAACGGGGGGGGGGTGCGCGGCAGTGGGTGAATGATATGGCTGTTGTTTATAAGTTCGGTTTTTGCTATTAATATCATGTAGAATATACATGAAGTATACTTTCCTCAAAATGTTACGATGTGAGGTAGTTATAAAAGTATACGAATTTTCTGATATAATTAATTATCATTGTGGCTTTAGATGAAAAAAATTATATCTTTGAGTGTGGGATTTCTCGTTTTGTGTGCCCGTAACTTTTATTCCTTCTGTCCTATATTTTAACACAGAATAGAAAGAAAAAGGGTGTTTCCATTGTATAAACAAAGTGTAAACAAAAAACTGTACCTTTCTATATCGAATTTTCCTTTCTGTGTCGGGATTACATGGGAGTGTCGCTACCCCGTAATTGATTAGTTTTATTTTATTTGTTTAGAACTGTTCATTTTCTAAATATTTATGTAACTACAATCCAATGTACAGCATTATTATCACAAATTATATGGTTTTCTTTAATTTCTAATGGATTTTAATTTTTCCTTACCTAAAAAAATAATTGTACATTATAATAAAACAATCATTTTCCTTACTATTTTATTTTGCATATTTAATTTTCAATTCATAGTAACCAAATATATTCTAATATTAGCTTTTCAATCTATTTCAATGCAAAACAATGCTCAGGGGGTGCATGAGAAAAGCAAGGGGTGCGCGAGAAAAATACTTTAAGAGCCACTGTCATAGACTAATAAAAATCCCGAATTTCCAGCAATTTAAGCCAAGTTTCAATAGCAGATATATCTATTCCCTTCCACTTCTAAGCAAGCCTCGTTGATCCAGAATTGAAAAAAAGTGAAAATATATTTTCCAATTACTAAATAACAAGCATGGAAAATCATGAAAATGTTCTGGAAAGTGCTTGAAGGATTTTCTTCACCTCATTGATATTCCTGGGTTGAGTACAATAAACTACTCTTGATAAAAGAAAAGACAAATAAATACATGTAACATGTTTTTACTTTAAATTCTACACTCCCCAGTTCTCAAAGAATCTGCACATTCTTGAATTATAATTATTGGGAAACGCATTGTAAATCTCTGAAACACAGTACACGGAAAATGGTAGTTCGTTTTTGTAATGGTGAAATTGAACCAAATTTTATAACTGAAATAACAAATCCAATTTCTCAAGTTATGGTAAATATAGAAGATTCAGATTGTATACATTCTCACGACATTCTAACGACATTCTCACGACATTCTCTGTATCTCCCTATCAATTTTACCATACCGGAATTCGTATCCACCAATATTGAGTAGCCAACTTGGCAAAATAAATTAACACTCTAGCGAAGGTCATTGCAATGGGGTAGTTCCAATACTTACATCTATCTACAATCCATTTTCAAGTCCTAATTTAAATCTTGTCAAACGCCTTCCAACTCCTTACCGCACGTAATTCACCCCCACCACCCCAATAGGTTCGAAAATTATACCAGCACATCCATACACTAGCGAAATTACCTGAGAATGCTTCAATACGAAAATCAGTTAAAGATGTGTTTATCGAATACTTTAGTATTGTGTTCTGATAATGAATTGACTTTGTAGTAATGTATATATTATTTAGTAGCAATGGTAAATTGATATGTAGGATAAAAAAATTGGGTAAGTTCTGAATTATCGAACAATTACACATTTTCAGACACGCAAATAGAAAATAATAGAATAACCAATTTGATATTAATTTTAATTGGTATCCCTGATACTTGCAAGTATCATGAATATCAATTAAATAAAAGTAAAATAACAATTATTATATATATTTTTATGATGCGGAACCATCCGACAACTTGGAGCTACCCTACTAGGTAAACGGGGTACGGTCAAGAGCCCCCCCGGTCAAGAGCCCCCCCGGTCAAGAGCCCCCCCGGTCATGAGCCCCCCCGGTCACGAGCCCCCCCGGTCATGAGCCCCCCTAGGTCATAAGCCCCCCCGGTCACGAGCCCCCCCCCCTCCATGTTTTTTAATCCTTATTTACCTAGTTAAACAAATGAAGAACTATTTAGATAGAAATAACTGAGAGTTGCTAATGTAGTTTGTTGTATCCGCTAGATTGTTGTACTACACACTTCATGATTGTTTAATGACCTGGCAGGGGGGTTGGGGGGGCAGCACGCCCCCCGATATACATATATTTTATGTCTAATCAGTAATGAACTACAAAAGTGTCAATAAGGATTAAATAATATAGATAAATAAGGATTTAAAAACAGGGAGGCTCGTGACCGGGGGGGCTCATGACCGGGGGGGCTCTTGACCGGGGGGGCATATGACCTAGGGGGGCTCATGACCGGGGGGGCTCTTGACCGGGGGGGCTTATGACCGGGGGGGCTCTTGACCGGGGGGGGCTTATGACCGGGGGGGCTCTTGACCGGGGGGGGCTTATGACCTACACCCTAGGTAAACATACCTATCGTTTGTATAATTTTTTCTATCATACAATACCATTCAGAATTATATTGAATGAGAAATTAACTCATTCAATAATGTATCGTATACTACTCATATTACTAACCTATTTTTCAAAAAGGTTAATTTCATATACTAAAAGTAGTTTGAAGTTATAATCAATTTTAATATGTCAACTGTTGAAATTTATATTATATTTGCTAATAAAAAATATAAAAATTCTTCAAGGTTTTCTGTTTATGACGTCATCAGAACAACACACATACCTACTTCAAAATTTAAAGATTTAGCAGTTTAGAAACTTGAATAATTTTCACTTACTTAAATAACTAACAATTTCTAAGAAATATTACTTACCTCTAATCTTTTTATTTAAGTTAAAGTTAGAGTAAAGGGGCTTCTTTGATATCATAACAATTATGATGACGTCATGTAAACAAAACACTTCTTTTGACATTACCAATTGTGTGTGTAATGTAGCTACCTACTTTCAATCTGGTATCTGCAGCTTTTAGCTATTTTAAATGGACGATCAGTGAATAGGTAGTGAATTTAGTGATCGCTTGGATACCAAAGTGAAAGGAAGTGGTTGTATCTTTGCTCCCAGAATTGATGATCTTTATTCGTGAATCAATAGAGTTAGGGACAAATAATGGGATATATTTGAATTCTAGTATTCCTTTATGATGTTCAACTCCAGAAGTTTGGAGTTGGTTAACTAAGTAATTAATTCCTATGTTTCTATGCTTAATTTTGTGTGAAATTAAGCAGAAATTATAGTGTAATTCATTTCACTGTACTCTGAAATGAAGCGGCTAGGCTAATTCACATTTCTTATAAATGATTCGATAGATGAATAGTTTCTCACTACACGTAACTAACATCACAATTTTGAGTACCTAAATCTAGATTCTGTAAATTAGTGCTTTAGGTCCGCCACCGATTTTCGATATTTTGAAGCATTTTATAGGTAAAGGGAGCCATTTTAAGACGTTTTCCACGAATACTATTTGTTGTGGAAACTCTTCTTTTTCAAGATGTAGACCAATAATTTATTAAGTTCCTGATGGGTTAGGTTAACCGTTACCATAGCCATGTTTCTGAGAGTTACATTTGAAGTTTATTTCTGACATGTTTCAAATACAACTGTTTATGGAGTACAGGTATAACTATATGGAATACAGGTATAACTATATGGAGTACAGGTATAACTATATGGAATACAGGTATAACTATATGGAATACAGGTATAACTATATGGAGTACAGGTATAACTATATGGAGTACAGGTATAACTATATGGAGTACAGG
>CANNZV010003508.1:61737-88581 GCA_947561585.1 Caprella mutica
GTATAACTATATGGAGTACAGGTATAACTATATGGAGTACAGGTATAACTATATGGAGTACAGGTATATCTATATGGAGTACAGGTATAACTATATGGAGTACAGGTATTTATGTTAATATATTCATCATCGTACTCCCCTTCAAATGCAGGGATAGGTGCTGGTCTGACTTATGTTTCTCCTGGTGAATTAGTGAGAGAGTCGAGCTTTCTGGCTTCCATTAGGGAATTCGGTAAGGAGTCATAATGTGTTCTTTCAAGAACGAGTAGCGGTCCTAGGTACTGTTTAAAAATACAGTTCTTACTTCCAGTCTCTCAATATTCTCTCTGACGTCACGCCAGAGCCTTTCAATATTTTGGGAGTGGGCTTGACAATTTTGAGCGTTTGCAAAATTTAGAGAATGGTTTATTCCGAAATGAATGTACCTTTCGTGCTTCATGAATGTTTAAAGACCTGGCAGGGGGTTTCGGCCCGGTCATGCAAATGTACCTTCCCAGACCCTCGAACCTAACCAGAGTCTGAAATGTCCTATCGCAGATTTAATGACGCAATATCTCTAAAACGAACAGTTCTCCACAACAATGGTATTAATAAAAAACGTCTTAAAATAGCTACTTTTACTCTTTCACGTCTGTTGGTACTTATTTCGTACCACAATGATGGTTACAATTAAAGCATGGTGGTAAATAAATATTATACCACCTTTGAAAACTCAAGTCTGGTGGTATAAATTCCATAATAGTTACGGTAATGCTCAGTGGTACAGAAAGTATACCACCTTTTAGAAAATAATTTTGTGTGCTGCTCAGCAACTCAAATTTTTGAACCATCTACATAAATGCTAAGGTATATTCAAAAATATTTGAGCACATAAGATATATATTTCTCACAAAATATAGTCCTGAAAGAGTTAAACTGTAAAAAATGTCATAATATCGAAAATCAGTGGCGGACCTAAAGCACAAATTTACCCCAAAATTCTAAAGGCTACAGAAAACAATAAAAATTTGACGTTTCTTCTCCATTAAATCTGCAAGTTTTACTTTTCTTATGGTACCTAATCGCATATTTGCATCTTGATAGCTATCCAATAGCTAAAATTGTTCGGAAATGTTCGTAAGAACATGTTGATTTGGCACCCTTTAATAATAGGCCCCCACCCATAGAATTTTAAAATAATAAGCCTCCATCCAATAAATCACTCTGACACATCACCTCTTGCAATAGGTTTTTGTTTCAGTCACAAGAGAAATGAAACTAGCTTTTCGGCACATCTTAACAGGGAGCTGGATTAGAAATGTTTATATATTCAGATATTTGTTTATCCTATTTAGGTACCTAATTTATCAACAACAAGTGAAATATTTAAGAACAAATCTTATTCTTTCAAATGGTGTTAGAGGGTTAATTTTCCCAAATCGGTTGTATTTTTTGCGATTCCCACGGAAGGTGGTGATATTATGGACATTTTTATAAATACTAACTATTCGTTAGTTTTTATAACTTCTATCTACTCATCATATTACGAAATGGTGCAGTAATCAAGAACCATGTGACTTTTATCAATGTAGATTAGCTTGTCATGACATATGTTACCACTCTCTTTTTAGAGTATTTCTACACTGCCCACCAAAACTTTAAAGCCACTTCTAAAATTTTCTTAAAAGTGACAAGGAAACACTAAGTTTTAATAATATTTATTACATTCACTGAAAAACATAACTAGGTTAATATTATGAAACTAATTCATAGTCCTTTAAAACAATAACAAAAGAATTTTCAAAATTAATTGGCAATAATATTTGACAGAAACAATATAGGTGTGCAAATACATGTTCAAACATTAATGCCGTGATAAATTTTTATCAATATCATAAACTAATATTAAAAGCTTATATAATCAACAAAGAACAACCAAATACAACAGATTTAGTAATGTGTAACTCTGCCATTTTCGTTTATTACTTCAAAATGCGGTTTTTCATGCTTGAAATAAACTTTTTCTATATTCATCATCAAGTTGATTCCATTCACTCAGAATAGCCTTTTTCAGATCATTTACAGTATTGTACTGGTTCATTCGAAAGCCATCCCCAGACCATTTTCGATTGGGTTAAGATCCAGACTTCTGGGTGGCCAGCGTAAATTCTCTATCCCCATTGCCTCAAAATATTCCATTGAGCTCTTCATGGTGTGAATTGTGGCACCATCTTGCTAGAAAATGAACTTTTCTTGACATAAACGGTTACCTTCTTCTAAAATACAAGCATTGTCAAGCAATTCAATTTAACGATTTGCATTGTATCGCCCGTTCATGACTTGAAGCTCCATTGTCCCTGTCGCTGAAATTGCACCCCACATCATAACGCCTCCTCCTGCATTCTGCCTTCGGGAATATACACCTTCTGTGATATTATTGTCTGCTCATAAGTATTTATAGCCATCAGGGCCATCCAGGTTGAATTTTTTCTCATCACTGAACAACACATTTTTCTATTCATTGTCCCAGGTTTGATGATTTCGGGCAAACTCCAAATGGGTCAATTTGTGCTGCGGCGAGAGTCTTGGACGTCTTTGCCATTTTTTTTTCCTGTAGATGTTGTTCTCACGGAAAATTCTTCGAACAGTTGAATTTGTGGCTTTAATCGAGTTTTTAGCGATGATTGAGGGTATAGACTTCTGTTCTTCCGTAAATGCCCCAAAATCAACCTTCTATCTCCTTGTGACAAAACTTTAGGGCGCCCTCCAGCATTTTTAGAGTTGTATTTTGATGGATCCTTCAAATAATTGTATATGAAAGCTCTGTTTCTTCCAAGTTTGTTGGCAATTTCACAGTGGCTCAGGCCTTCATTAATGAGGGCAATAGTTTGCTTTTTTTTCAATTTCTGAGAGTTATTTCTTCGGGCATGTCAAAATAACTGATAACTTGGAATCTGCAAGCCAAAATTTTGTGATAGATTAGTAAAAAACAAATGAAAAACTGTAAAAAAAAGTAATGGCCTTAAAGTGTAGAATGATGCATTCCTACTGTGAAAACTGATTTTTTTATTTTACCATACATTTTACATGATAGTTGACTAGTCTAAGTTGATAAACTTAAGAAATTAAACTTAACTTCAATTTCAAACTATAAATGTATTCAAGACATATCATGAGAACCTCAAAAATTCGATTTTGCAAGTGGCTTTAAAGATTTGGAGGAGACTGTATCTCGATTTTCGTGCAAAATTTACCGAGAGGTTGGTGTAGGTACTAAAATACTAGAAAATATTCCTTCCCGTGGTACCTATCAGTGTCGCTGTTTGGTACCAAGATTCTGGGTAACATGTTAACAATATTCCACCATAGATGAAATTATCGTGAAATTAATTCGGTGTCCGTTAATTAATTAGGTTTAAAATTGAGTGAACCTCATAATTGATCACATATGGTAGAAGCAATTAAGGGAATCTGTATTTCCAAGCATCTAGCTTTTCATATTATTAGAGAGCCTAATAGCTGATATATTTTTCATAGTTCTTTGCCATAATTTAATAATATACATAAGATAAATACTACAAGGAATATGGGTTAGAGCTTTGAGAAATTTTATTGAAGAATGGATGGAATCGGTGATTTAGGATTCCATTCCTGGACTTTGAAGCCGTACCTATGCAGGATAAATTCATTCATACAAGAAAATTTTAAGTTTATTATCTTTTCCAATACCTAATACTTGTCGCATAATATATCTGTCACCAAAGTGAGCTTTATCCTGAAACTGTTTGTGGTGAATGGAAGAGAAGTGTGTGGTAAAGCTTGGTCCCCGATTTATTGTATTATCAGGGAAAGAATAAACGAGGTCACTTTAAATTTTAGATGCAAAAACCGTGGAGTCTTAGGTCAAAAATTTGAGATTTGACAACGTTGCTTAAGATAAGCTCCACCTTCTCGTAGTATTGAGAAAAGATGCCATGCAGTAAAAAGTTTATGACTACTTGAGACCAATTAGTGAATTATCTTTGAATATTGAAATATAGTGCGAATCAAACTATATCGTATTAATAAAAATTTTACATTTCGATTAACGATTATTTGAACTATCAGGCCTTCACCGAAGTAACTATATTTATAAAAAACTATTGCGCTAAACTATAAAACTTGTCGTTTATTTCTCTTAATTTTTTCACATGGGAGTAACTACAGGAACAGTTATTTAACCATTTGTAATAGTGGTTTACACACAGATTTAATCGTATCTCAAATTTTAATGAAATAATAACTACATTGCGTAGCACTTCACGAAAAAACTGCTAGGCATCATTTGATTTAATATCAATCGATTTTTTTCTTGCTCTAAATTATTGACAGAATAACTAGCCATTCCATACTATCAGTTAGTAAGATCAAAACTACAATCATTGATTTATTATTTGCAACAGTCCTATCTTAAGTGAGCATGAAGAATAATTTGAATTTTTTTTGAAGGGCAAGAACTAAGGTAGAGACACAATAGCCAGTATGACACAGTAGCTGATAGCTAGTAAGAGAAGATTTTCAATTTTCGACTATAGCAGTTCAAATTTCATATCTATTATAGAGCATCTTTTTGTAATTAGCTATCGGCTGTTGTGTCACATCAGCTGTTGCGTATTTAACTTAGTTCAATTTTTAATGTATATAATTAGTTAATTATGCAATGTCTATAATACCCTCGATTAATGTAAAGGCTGGTTTGGTTAAATTGGCTTATGTTCAAATATTTAATAATTTTTATAACAAAAAAAAAGATAAATAGTAGAATATATACTATGGGTATAGATAAAGCCACATCTAGGCTAGCGATGCATTGCCAAAGAGAATTCTACTAACTTCTAAAATTAGCTTACATATTCATTGCTTAATAACACATTCATTTGCATGAACTGTGTAATAGTTAAACTTGTAAGCTATATCTAAATCCTTGCATTGAACAGTATATCCCTATATAAAATTATCTTCTTTAACGGGAAGCGGGGGCAGGGGGTCTGATTATCAGACTAGGGGTTTTAAACATTATTGCCGATCCCCCCCTCATTGTCCCGAGGCTACCCTTAGGTAGGCCTTCTTTTTGTTACATTGTAGGTCTTAGGTTTTGTTTAGTTTGGCGCTCTTTTTCTTCAGCTTCCCTTTGTATCTCTCCTCAAATTCTTCTTCTTATTTCCTCTTCCTTCTGCCTTGCTATATCCATGGATAAGCAGACTGACTGTGTAGGTCTCTTAACCATGGATGTCTATTCTTGCCATCCATGCGCTGGGTTGACACGATTACCTGTGGTAGCCGAGTAGTCGACCTAGTGCATGGAGCGTACTTTCACTGTCCCCTCTTCTAAGAAGGCCTTCTTCTCTTCATGTCTCTTTGGATCACCTCGTAGTGGATAGGGACAACTTTTAAACCTTGAATATAATAATAATAATTTAACGGGAAGTAGTGTTGGCAATATTAATATTTTAACGTGGTAGAAAGAAGAAGAGGCTATTGATAAATACTTTAATTTGATTGCTGGAGTTTAGAACCTAGAGAACGTATCTACAGTTCGATCGCAGACTTCCACCTCTCTTTTCAAGATAGATTTAATGGAGTCTTCAATTTTACATAGTAAAAGAAATTAAAATGATACTATTTTGAAAAGTTATACATAATTTTTTCTGAGAACTTAACTTGTATAAATTGCCGCTCCCTTCATTTTGTCTTAGTTTTACCTCTTTTAAGTTTGATTAGATTTTGGGAGAGATCGGGTCAAAAGTAACGACGGGTCAAAAGTACAGAAAGCAAAAGATTTTGGGAGTAAAAGATCAGGTCATTTATAACTCAAATAGTATTCAATCAATTCCCTGAAATTTAGTATTGACCATTTATTGGTCAATAACCAGGAACCATTTGATCAGATTTTGGGAGTGAACGAGAAAAGATTAGTTCATTTCTAACTCAAGTCAAATTATTGGGTGGTCAAGGTTATATGTGGCGACGAAGGTATGCGCTCTACAACGAGTGCACGTCATCTCGTTGGTCATGTGTAGGGTAGTTACAATATGCTGATAAAATAATAGATCTTAAGAATATCATAGAGGAAACGAAATGAAATGGTATCGGGTACTGTATACCGCTGATTTAGAATGATTAAATAGTCTTTCATTCATTCCGTCCATACTTTTTTCTGAATCTATGATTTTAAACACATATTGTCACTATCCTAGTCATGTGTTGATATTTAGTCACCCAAACTAATTATTAATGAGCTATGTTTTTTCTCTCCCAATTTCTCACTATCTTTCTGTTAATCTTTCATTTTATTACTTGGGTGCATAATAATGCACTCCTCATTGGAGAGCATGCAGCAGCTGTCGAAATCTTCATGAGACTTTCGATAGGGACTGATAAACAACACTATTTGCTAATCTTAATCAAATAGAAAATATCTGAAGCACTGGAGCAAAATAATTCCAGTATATGTGGTATAGCATGAGGAATTGCTAATTTTCTCATTTATTAAAAGTAAGGCTTGTTTCGATGTATAGATAAGGATATCTAAAGCCTAGATCACATAGTCAGAACCTTGTTGGATCGTTCTTTGAATTAAAGGAAAATAAACGAAATTCCGACAACAATCGTTACCGCGATCACAAGGGAAAACCAATCATGGTAACACGAGCATTGATAGAGCGGTGTTCTAAGAGTGTGGGCGTTGACTCGGCGGGGTTTAAAGTTGGTAAAGCGGTATACTGCTTTTGATTACGGAGCTGAGTGGATGAAATTTATCAGAAATTCTGACAGATTTTTGATATCAATCGATAGTTGAGGCTCATCATTTGAAGACCTAACACACCGGAGGAATTTGCTAGAGTGTTCATGTATCAGGGACAAAAAATTGTTAACGCTGCTCAGAAGTTGGCCCTGTTCAGGCAACGCCGTATACGCTTTGACCACCGCTTATGTTCACACTTACCGACCGAAAGTTTTGAACTGCAAAAAATATTACGAGCGTTGAGAAGCAGTAGCTTTCCACTCCGTAAAGTTCCCCACCGCAACAAAACCCAGTCAAATTTTGGCACCATTGTAGACGCAAATACGTAAATTTCAAATTCTGGACCACAGCTGCTTCTCCAGCATTGCCCGGGCGGTGATTAAATGTTGCATAAACTTTAATAAGGCAGTTGAAAACGTTTGAATCAAAGACACGAGTTTTCTGAAACGGTCTCAGAGAATGAAGCAAAGATTCATTGCAGTGATGAACTTTGGTTTGATGTTGGTAAGGAGGTTGCATAGCTCCATACTGCCAAACCAACGCTCGCTGCCTCTTCCTACCGTTAAGCCAACTCTATGTCAACGACGGCATCAGCGGTGCACCACTATGGCACCACCTGTATTTTATATTTTGATATATAATTTCGAGAAACAAACTCATAAAAAAATAGCAACGCTCTGCCAAAGCTTGTCAACGTTTAATCACCGCCCGGGCAAAGCTGTGGCAGCACCGTTCAGGATTTCTGCATTGGCCTAGCGGAATAAAGCGTTCACGAACTTGCTTCTAGCGGTGCCAAACTTTGGCTGGACGGTGTTTTAGAGGTAGTGAACTTTGCAGAGAGGAAAAATAACGCTCCTCAACCCTTGAAACATTTTGAAAAGCTCAAAACCGTCGGAGCGGTAAGGGGAACATAAGCGGTGGCCGAGCATATATGACTGCGCTTTAACGAGGAACTTCTGTGAACGGTAACGAGCGGTGATGAATTTTTTCACCGCTTAAGGAACAGGTGTAATTCATAATCACCCCCCCCCCCCCCCCCCCCCCCGGTCAAGAGCCCCCCCCCCAGTCAAAAAAGTCCCCCCGGTCACGAGCCCCCCCCCCCCCCCTGTTTTTAATCTATATTTACCTAGTTGAGCAAATGAATAGCTACTTTGATATATATAACTGAAAGGAGCTACCTAGATATAGATAACTGAGAGTAGCTAGCTAGATAGATAGGGATACTCTCAGTTAGTTCTATCTATGTAGCTCTTCATTTGTTTAACTAGGTAAATAAGGATTCCTAAAATACCTAAAGAAAACAAGATTACTATTCATTTGTCCGACGCCCCATTAGTCCGATACCAAATTGATCAGACGCCCCAATTGTCCGACACCCCAGTAGTCCGACACTTATGAAGTTTATTACTGATTTAACATAAAATATATGTATATCGGGGGCGTCATCCTGAACCCCCTGCCAAGTAATTAAAAAATCATATGAAGTGTGCAGTACAACAAACTAGCGTATACAACAAACTACATAATTAGCTACTCCATGTTATTTCTATCAAAGTAGCTCTTCATTTGTTCAACTAGGTAAATAAGGATTTAAAAACAGGATGGGGGGGCTCGATACCCGGGGAGGGTGGGCATACGTCCCAGGGGGGTTCATGACCGGAGGCTTAAGTCCGGGGAGGCTCATGACCGGGATGGGAGGGGGCTTCAATCTGGGGGTGGGGGGTGGCTCATGACCATACCCCTCAATTAACACCCCGAAAAAAAGTTCGGCCAAAAAGTAAATATTTATTTAGTTTTATATTGTTTGTATTAGTTTAGATTTACAATACTTCTGAATCAGTCAATCAATTTGAGTTTCTAAGTTTATATCTTATTAATTAGAAAATAAATTTTTACCCTTCATCGATGATTAAGTTTTTGAAGGTGATAAATGAATAATTTCCCTCAGGGGCTCAATTTTGAATTGTCTGTGGTGAATGTTAGGGAAAGAGGTGGCGTCTTTGGACTCTGAACTATTGTAATATGGATTATCTTTTTTTTATATTTACCAAGCTTATCATTTTTTAAACACTAGTTGCAGTTTTAGAGAATAGAGCTAGAGTCATGCTCTCCAACTAAGGAGTTTTAGATATTTCTGGTATGTAGGATTAATTTTCCATAATCTTTTCATTTTCATCTTCCGTCTGTGAATGCAGATACTGGTGCTTGTGTCTTTTTCATACACATTTCTTGGTAAATGACTGCATATTCACGTTCTTCATCTCTGAGCATTTGTAGGTGACATTGTTCAATGATCATTGAACCATTTTCTTTTCTGGCTGCTTCTTTGAGTTCCTTTCCATTTGACGTCAGCTATATGGCCTTTTATTCCAAGCAGAGGTCAAACCTCCTAATTATGATTAGTTTTTAGTTACTGAAATTAATATAAATTGAAATAGGTAGCATCTAGATTTAGGTGATCCTTATAAGATACGTCCGTGAGAGAGAGGCACCATTTATTTTTTAATGGTAAACTGTGCTGCCTATAGCATTTGATTTTAACTTAATTACAGTTGAAAAATCTAATTTGATTACAGAGTTAGGAATAGTTATATAAAATATGTTATATATTAGCTGCAAGTTACAAATTATCGGATGGTTTCAATTATTCGATCTAAATACAAATAAGTATATAATTAAAATTATTTAACTTTAATTATATACATTTTCTGGTAATATCCGTCCAATAATCCGCAACTTATCCTATCGCAGAAAGTAATCGAGATAAGAGGTATTAGCATGTATGACCGAAATGGTTAACATGCAAAGAGAAATATGACCTCACGGCCTCTTATTATTATTACCAAAGAGGTAAAAGGTATCACTATTTTATTTCAAATATTATTCAAATATCATATATCATACAATAAATAATCATCACAGACTAATTTTTTTCTTCCACCATCACGGAATGATTGGAATGGGGATAATTAAATCTAGCATACATAACATGATGAATATAAACTTTTAAAAAATATATGAAACAGAACTAAATTAGGTCTATATAGCAAAAAAAATGTGGTAATGGGTGAGAGATGGGGGCGAGGGGGGGGGGGTGTTTGTGAAACCCCGCGTACCCCTTAATTCTCACCCTTTCATTGGGTTAACTTATATTGATGCCTAACATTGTTACCATTATCGTCGATTAGGTTATTCATATGTCTAAAATTTCTTATATTCAGTACAGTATACTAAATAATTCACCTGAGTCCCGCAACATGTTGATGAATGGTACTGATTGAGTTTAAAATATCTGTGGGAGGGGGGGGGGGAGGTAAGAATATGGAAATGTCATGGCATGTCCTTTCTTAAATTATAAACGAGAATGATTTCAAGTTTCGAGAATAATTATTATATATTAGTGTGATTTAATTCGGACACCCAAATATTGATGTTTCAATAATACCAACCAAAATGTCCCAAACTTTCCTACTGCTATAGTTCAGGCTTACTAGTTCTTCCATGAGTTCAGGTAAATAATAATTAGTAATTATTTATTTGATTTCAACATTCTTATACTTATTTGATATTAAGTGACCAAAACAAAATAGTGAAAATACTCAAATTATTACTGGAGAACGCAATTCAATAATTATAATTAATTTTAGTAGAAATGTTAAGCTAATTGTAAAACAGTAAGATTTAATGCCACCAACCATCTATATTCAAAGATAATTCACTAATTGGTATCTTAATAGAAATTAATTGGCATCTTTTCTCAATACTACGAGAAGGTGGAGCTTATCCTATGAAACGTTGTCAAATCTCAAAATTTTGACTGAAAACTCCACGATTTTTGCATCTAAAATTTAAAGTGACCTCGTTTATTTTTTCCCTGATAATACTTCGGTTTATTGCAGCGACCCGCTAGGAGCGCAGCCTAAGAACACCCCTGATTGTTGGGGTTGTTGTTGTGGATTTTGGGAGAATCGTCACTACTCCTTCAATAGTCAACCGATTTGATTGATACAAACTTCAAATGATAGTCTGACTTATTTGCTACACTTTCTAGTCAATAGAATTTCAAAATGATAATTTGAAATTTCAAAATTTGATAAAATATAATCATATGGACTTGTGATTTCGACCTATTTTGTCACTAAAATTGATTCTTCTTCAATAAAGAATCGATTTGCTTGAAACAAGCTTTAATATGTAGCCTGGTGTATTTACTACAATTTCTAGAGAATAGAAATTTGAAAAATTAAATTTTAATGGTCAAAAATTAGAATTTTGTATGGACTTGGAATCTTTTCTGATGGTACCACTAAAATTGCTTCTTCTCCTTCAATAATTAATGAATCGATTTGGTTGAAACAAGCTGTAATTGGTAGCCTGGTGTATTTACTACAATTTTTTTGGAGGGTAGAATTTCGAAAATTAAATTTTTAAGTCTGAAAATTTAATTTTGTATCGACTTGTTCATTCTTCTTCGTGGATTAGGTAGTGATTTTTGTCGGGATTGGGAAGAGATTAAGGATTAGGAACAAGTGTGAGGATTGTGTGCAGTTTTCTTCAGACTGGGTGCAATTCTCAGGATTGAGTGCAATTCTCAGGATTGGGTGCAATTATCAGGATTTTGTTCAATTTCCGGATTGGGTGCGAAAATGTTGTGATATTTCGGTTTTGCTAATTTAATGTTGTAAGTTTGTCGTCAAATCTGAGTTTCCAAATATTTGATTGTTTGTATTATACATGTAAAAGAAAAACCGTATTGAAACATAAATGTTTGTGTAAATGGATGTTATTTATTGAAGCGACCCGCTTATAGGAGCCCCAAGCTCAGCCCAAGAACATCTCCTGATTGTTGTTGTTGGTGATTTTGGGAGAATCGTCACTACTTTAAAAACAGATATACTTATTGTATAACCTGTAATTGTTCCTTATATATTATGTTTTTGTTTAAATAAACTATTTATTATTATTACTCCTTCGATAGGGATCCGAATACCGATATGATTGAAACAAACTTTTAGTGGTAGTCTGGTTTTTTCGCTACACTTTCTGTGTCCCTGACGAATTTCCCATAGTCGCACCTCTCCCCGGGGACTATCACTCAGGGTGTTATGTCTTGTATTTTGTCTTTACCATTGTACCCTGTTTTTCATTTTGAATGCTACTTCCAGTTTCAGAAGATATCGCAAGTGTTATGCCCTTGAACTACGTGTTCTTAGATTTTTTTGTTAACTTCAATTACTATATACCATCCTCTTCATTTTCCTTTTCCACCTGTACATATCCCTTTTAGTTACTTTCCATGTAGTAGCTTTTCTGCATTCATGATATTTTTCACGGACTGGTAGTAGGGGATATTGTTCATGGAGCCATGTACTTTCTGTTTTGGTTGCTTTTTCAAATACCTTGTATTTAATTTCCTTTTGACGTCGGCAATATGGCTTTAGGTTCGAAGCTCTGAGTTATGAATCTCAGAGTTATGAAGCACTACGGAATGGAAGGCGGTGAATTATGAAATGTAATTAAGTTATGAAGTAATTTTCTAGGTTTAATATTTTAATTTTTGAAAATGATGTATTTCAAGAATATTATCGGGTCTTCCCCTTTTGGCGACCCCAAAATATTTAATTTAAAATTATCTTTTTATAAGTATTTTTGTCCATAGAATCCGACAATCAAAACCGTTTTTTGTAGAAACCAATAGTTTGAGATATGAGGGTTTGAAGTTATTTATTTCCTATGCATTACAGAAGGATTGAGAACTTTGAAAAAACTCGTGTTTTCATTGAAATTAATCAAACAATATAGATTTTTTACATGAAACAGTTTGTTTGTTGTATCCGCTATTTTGTTGTACTACACACTCTATGATTGATTAATGACCTGGCAGGGGGGCTCGGGAGGCGGCAGGTCACCCTAAATACATATATCGAATATATTTCCAGTTTCCGTGATATTTTAATTTATTACTTCAATGCTGATATATGTGTAATGGAGGGCGTGCCGCCCCCCATACCCCCCTGCCAGGTCATTAAACAGTCATGAAGTGTGCAGTACAACAAACTAGCGGATACAACAATCTGCATTACGGTTATCTTTGACCAAGAAGCGTGAAAACACGAGTTTTTTCATAGTTCCCAATCCTTCAGTAATGCATAGGAAATAAATAACTTTAAACCCTCATATCTCAAAAACTATTAGTTTCTACAAAAAAACTGTTTTGATTATCGGATTCTGTGGACAAAAATGCATATAAAGAGTAATTTGAATTAAATTTGGTGGGGGTCGTCAAATGGGAAAGACCCATATTATCATAGCTAATCATTCTTTCCAGATATACTCGACATGATTCACAAAAATTCTAAATATTACGTAGGCTAATTAATAGTTACTCAAATTGCCTCTCTCTAAATAGCTGGTCACTACAAATCTTTTCGTGAAAGCTCACAGGCAAATGAAATCTTCATTAAATTGATTCAAGACTTCCTTGTAATCTTCTAATTGTTGTGACACTAACAGGACTAATATTTTTGAGAGAATGTTACTAAGAAGTTATCACGTCCGTTAAACAGAGTAGTATAACTAGTGTTTTGTGCCTTATCAATTTTAATTTTTGAACATCTGTGACTTAAAAGAGGAAAGTAAAACCTATTGTTTTCATAATTTGGGATAATCATTACTTTTATGTTAATTTATTTATACTTAATTGCATGAATATGAATCAAACGTTTAACTCATTTATGTTTTCAGAGCTACAATTTACAGATATCATTTTTAATTTAAGAGAACATCGACTAATTTTGAACCGACTTGCGAAATAATGTCAGGTAATTCACTTTATAGAGAGAGACAGATTCGATCAAAATTAACAGAAAAACCTTTTTTCGTTGAGACTGGCTCAATTACTGCCGAATCTACGCCTAATCCACATATTTGGAAATTCAGTGCTAATCCAATAGTCTGTGAAGTATATAATGAAAGTCTAGAAAAAATTTCGATTTTTTTGTTTCACGTCAGAAATTTCTGCGTATTTCACTTGAGGAATAGTTGTCCTTCTTGTTCTGTCAATATATCTTCTTGTCCTGCCATCTTGTGTGCTTTTGATAAGCTATTAAAAAAAATTATAGCAGAGAGGCGCATTTCGATGAAATTTGAGAATTATATGTCCGTTTTTAACATATTGACTATAATGAACAAAATATTCTATTCTATTCGTCCTTCTATCTTGATGAATCAAGATTCTGAACAATTTTCTAATTTATGTGATAAAATTGAAACCTTGAAAGGCGAATTTCAACAGGACAATTTGATTGAAAACCGCAGTGCCTTACCTTTAATTGATAAGGCGTTACACAATTTGCTTAATAGATTGAAATATGCTCTTGATCTAACAGAACACAAGAATTTGAAAATTGAAACTCATATTTTCTTTGAAATGAACGATTTATATTTTCAATCCTCTCCTCGTATTGATATGAGAAATATAAAAGATAGTTTCTACCAACGGTTCTTTGGTGTTACTTTCATTCATAATGACGAGAAAGCAATCATTACCACCAATACTAAATCGATCGCCTCAGCACCGAGTTCTTTCAAAAAATACTTTTATCGTAATTATTCATCCTCGGATGGCTTCATGAGTAAATGTGAAGAAAATTCACTCAGCAGCAAAGACAATTTTGATAATCTAATACACTTATCTGATGTACGCAGAAATTCACTTTATTCTATTAAAACTACTAGCGATTGTAAATTAGAACTTGCTAATAAATTTTTGGAAAGTTTCAATTATCGAAAGAAGAAACTGAACGACGAGGGAGAATATATCATACTTAGTTTAAATGAAGTTATATTCACTTGTGAATACATAACGGAGCTAATTGTGACTTTAAATGAATGTCTGGAAAGTAACATAACTGAACTCATAAATATTATACCAGCCAACTTGAAATTGATTGCCACAGTGATTAATTCCATGAGATATACAGAGCTTCAGAAACTGTATTTCTATAGCTTCTACGTTCGTGAGATGCTAGGATCATTATACCTTTTATTAGAAAATAAAAAACTAAAGTCCTTAAAGCTTCAACTACCTATCAATCTTCTATTCATTCTGACTAAAATTTTCTTCTTTATAAACATGGAAAATGGCAAATCTTTTGAATGGTATGTCAAAGAATCAAGGGAGACTATTAACCTTATACCTGTCAGATATATAGAGAGTGTAGAAAACATTCCAATCGAAAGAAGATTGCTTTGGAAAAATAGGATTGTCAGTGGATGGACAGCTCAAGAATATCTCGATAAGTACACTCAGTACTTCTGTGCTGTATGCAAGAATGAGTTGGATTCGTCTTCTTTCTGCCTGCTAGTTTGTGGCCATGCGTTCTGCCACAAGTGCATCTTTGTAGTTTCGGATCCACATGAGTAAGCATGTAGACCATTTAGATGTGATGAAATATATTCTAATTTTGAAGATAATTAATCGTATTTCGTTCTTCCTTTACAGGTCACATTATAAGTGTCCGTTATGTCGTGCTGAATTCAAAGAAGTTTTATCTAGTCAATTTATTGAAATTCTTAGTGAAGGATTAGAATCAGTCTGATGACAATTTATTGTAACCAAACCTAATTTAATGACTTCTTTTATTGTGAGGTACATTCCTGTCCTAATGTAAATAATAAATTTTAATAATGTTTTGACACTTGAATTGACGTTTCATGAGTAGTTATTTTAAACCATTTGGTTTAGTTATTCTCTTATTATATCTCTCATACCCATTTTTAATCCGAAAACCTGTTTTTGAAATGAATCCCCGTGACCCTATCAGAAGCAGTCTTTGGTGAGAGGAAGAGATGAAGAATTCCAAAATCTCTCTTTCTCGTTTTGTTTCTTTAACTGAGAATCTTCATGAAACAATTGGAATATCTGGGTAGTGTTGCTTCATTGATGTTATATTTTGTTGCTAATACCTAACAATAAAAAAAAATTATTCTCTCTCTACATTTGAAGGTAGTTTCATTCATTTCGCACATACTGTAACAAACCATAAAAACTCCATTTCCTATAAATAGGATCAAATAGTTCTTGTTGAATTGTTTTGTCTATGCATCTCCTATAATAATTGAATTTTGTTGAATAAATAATCCAATATCTGCAAAGGAATTTCAAATACAGTTTATTCATAATTTACATTGTTGTTTATTTAATCTTGTTTGTTTTTTAAAGAGTATTAAAACTATTATATTTAGACTGTTAATTGTAACAGGACGACTTAAAGTAGAATTGACCCCGAGCTTACTTACATCAGTTGTACCGGAAAATTAATAGTAATTATTAATTAATAAAAATAATAACTATTAATTGAAATCACAAAATATTAATTATTTAAATTAACAAAATGTTAAATTAATAAAAATAATAATTAACTTAATAATAAATAAATTAATAAAAATATTAATTAATAAAAAAATTATATATTTATCAAATAGATATTATAATATACATTGCGAGTGTAGGTTCAGTAACTGGCTAACTGTCTATTTACAAGCCAACAGCTCGCACTTGTGTGACCGGTTGAGGCGAGTCGAGCTACTGGCATACGAGTACAGTGGGACAGCTGCTGTCCACTGTCACGACAGTAACTCGCACCGTGTAACAAGGCCTTTAGTTGAGTTTATTAAACCAATTGGATCTAAATATGTATTATTTACAGAAATAATTGGAACATAATTTATCCATGTTACATAAATGAAATATGTACATAATTTAACAAATGATAAGTACTGTTTTAACAAATAATAATTTGTATTATATTAAATTAGTAACTATTAAAGTATTCACAAATTTAATTTAATTATTGTTCTATAATATCTCTCACAGTTACGTTCAATAAACATGAACGAAGACTCCAATATTTATTTGGACAAAATTTCTCGTTTATTAGTAATTTCAAAGTACCCAACATATTGGACTGAAGGGATTAAAACAATCCTTAAACATTAAAATATTAATTAATTTTGAAATGAAAGTTGTTCTAAATTGTGTCTCGTTAACGATATTATTAGGTTTAAACAATTTATCTCCAAAATATGGTTCATTGTGTACCATGCAAACGTCTTTGATTTTTGGTTATAGAAAACGAGAAGATTGGTGTAACAAGGCTAAACATATACCGGGATCTCCCCCGATATTAGTTCAATTTCTAACTTAAATATGAGGTACGATTTTTGACTTAAAGTAGGGTCTGACCGTACGTGATTTTATATTTTTGTTGTCAGGTAATTTTGAAATCAATTTTAAATTTGTTTATCAATTCCAATAATTAAACAACATTTGACCTCAAAGGTCAATATGATATAATATTTGCTTTTTGGTTTAAAATTGAGTGTCAAATTTTAAGTACTCATGATGGAACATCAGCGACCAGAAAATATTTTAAAGACGATTATAAAGTTTCTTTATGAATTAGCCTAAAGTTTAATAATAAAGTCTGTTTATTTGACGCTAAATCAGTTTGTTTCGTTACCATTTGTTTCATTCACTACCGTTATTGGCAAATACATAAATAGTTAATTCAAATTTGTACAGTGGGAAGTTATACAGAAAGAATATTGATGTATAGATTGGTAAACCAGAAACTTGGACTCAACACAAAACGTGGAAATAGATTTGGTTTACGCTTCAGGATTTTATTTCACTTTACAGTATTTATATGTACTATTTTATGTTATGGAATAACACTAGTTTAAATTAAAAAAGAAGATAGAACTATACTGTACATTCACAATATTAAAAAAGTATCTGTATGTTATGTATTTTAACAGAAATATATTTATTATGACTAATTTATGAAAATATATTGAATAACTAATTACAAAGAAATATGAGTAATTACTATTGTCATTAATAGGTTTCAGTTAGTGAACTATTCTCATCTTGTAGAACTTTATACAAAAGATTCAAGACCAAAAATGGCGTCATTTTATTCAATGTCATACAATCCCCGCAAGCAATTAGGCCGTCCAATTAAATGGCATGTAAAATAAATAGTATAGTTTTTATTTATCCTCTGCCTATGAAGTTTTTGTCCCTTTGTAAAATGTGTGATAATGATGCGGTGAAAGGACTCGTGTCAATATTTTGCTGATTTGACAGAAAGGAAATACAGCGGAGAGAAGTGCTCCTCATTCTCCTTTGAAACCTATTCCTTTCATTGACAATATATAGTATAGTGTGCACTCTGTTAGTAGAAATATCTTCTTTTTAAATATATTTAACTTTATATTTAGGAAATAAAGAGTTATGGGAATTGATAATTTACTTAGTTAGGGATAAACATGCAATCATTTCATTCAAAAGTGACATTCACAGAATTTAGATTTGGAGAAAAAGTGGGTGATACTTAGGTTCTGATATATCAATCATAATTTTTAAACGTCAGATTAGTTCATAACCTATTTGAATCCGGGCAGAAATGCTATTTATTTTCTAATACCATTAATTTATTGCTATTTTTTTCATTGTACAAATACACTAATATATCATCCTGTACTATCAACTTTATTATTGTAATCTTTGGTTCTTCTCGATAATAACCATTAAATAATAACCATTAAATAACCTTTTATTCACACCATTGGGTTCTAGGAATTTTCGCCGTGGGAAAATTCGCCGTCGGAATTTTCGCCGTTGGAAAATTTGTCGTGAGGAAAATTCGTCGTTAGGAATATTCGCCTTGAAGAAGAAATTATAGAGGACGTAACTATTAAAACACCTATAAGTATTGATAAAAAATATTAATTATTTTAAAGAAAACTAATTTGTTTGATAACTAGACGACTGAAAATTTCAGATTTTTATTTATTAATAGTATAAGGTGATTATGTAATATTGTATTTATGATAAAACTAAGATGCCAAAATTTATGTTCATACTGACTGTTCTTATTTGCATTGTATATTCTAATCATTACTCGTATAATTTTGTGTCACTAGAGGTCGCTGCATAACATTTGGGAGTGTTTTGATTGGTTGATTAAATACACGAAACTAACTTCCTTGTTAAAAACTGTTCAGTAAAAACGAATAAAATCACTAGTGATGGTCTGCTGTTCTTTTTTTTTTTTTTATATTATTTATTTCTATTTTTTGCTAATCCTATTCGGTTCGCATCACTTCCGCTTAAAATTGTTTGTTTTCCTATGTGTTTAATATTGTGAATTTAATATTAAGGTTGAAGCTATATGGCTTTTCTTATTAATGTACTATTCAAGTTATTGATGGTTTCATATCTACCAAATTATTGATTGTTTTGATTTAAAATGTATTACCTTGTGCGGTTTACCTGTTGAAATCTGAATTATTGTGCATATGACACAAATAGATCACGGTAGTACACTGTTTAAAATGCTACATTTAAAATATCTCTCTAGTGAGTGTATATGTATGTGATCTCTCTAAACCAAAATTCCATTCATTTCTATTTTAGAATCCATAAAAAATCCTCGTTGCTTCGATTCTAACGTAATATGAGGAATAAATTGGAATACAATTTTCTTAGTTATATATTATTATTTAAATATACCTGTAAGTAAATAAATAAATAGTTTTGTTATTATTCATATATTCCTCACGGCGAAAATTCCTAACGGCGAATTTTTCCTAACGGCGAATTTTCCTTCGGCGAAAATTCCGGAAGCGAAAATTCCGACGGCGAAATTTCCCCCGGTGAATTCTCCGGTCACCAAATATAATGATTAAAAGGAAATCTTATTAACTTTGAATATTCATTGGTTCATTAATTATGCCCCTCATATTTTGTATATTTGTGAGGTATAACGCAGTTCACAAACGTTCGTATAGTGTATTCTTTTCAGCACTGAGTACTGAATTATTCATTAGTTTGAAATTCCGAACTGTGCTAGTGTTGTTACTATACCTTTGGATAGATTAGCCTGTTTTTCGTCCAGAACTGAGGGCAACACTACTGTTCGAGTAGAGTGTAGTGTCTACTCAAACTCTTTCTTAAATTGCATATTATAATAAACATAGAGAACCAAATTAGTAATAGTTTACAGTTTTTTAATCCATAACATTATATCTAAAGAATAGAGTTATAAAAAAAATTAGAGTGGAGGGGATCTTTAAGCCTCGATCACACCGCTCGAACTTTGTTTGTGATCTCCTTGAGCGGTTGAAAAAATTCATTACCGATCGTTACCGTTCACCAGAAGTTGGTCTCCGTGAAGACAACGCCGTGAGCTCGGTCACCGATTATGCTCACTTAAAATAGCGAGTGTTAGTTTAGAGGTAAGGAGTTGTACAACCTCACTGTAATAGATTGCCGTGTAAAATGCTTACTACCGTCCCATTAAAAATCTTGCAACGTTCAATCACCACCCGGTCAAAGCTGTTGAAGCATCAAGGTGGTCCAGCGTTCAAGATTTTTGCCTTGGACTAGCGGACATAACCGTCCACGAACTTGCGTTTAGCGATGCCACATTTTGTTTGGGCGTTGGAGCGGAAATTGCCCGCTCCTCACAGCTCAATATATTTTGTACAGCTAACAACTAAAGGAGCGATAGGAAGAAAATTAAACGGTGGTCAAACGTTTACGGCGTTTCCAGAATAGGAACCAACTTCTGGTGAGCGGCACCGAGCGGTGATGAATATTTGTCACCGCTACAGGAACGCTCCGTCAAAGTTATTGCGAAGTGATTGGGTTTTGAATGATGAACTTTAACTGTCGACTTCTATCAAAATTCTATCAGAACTTCTATCGAAGTAATCCGTTCAGCTTCGTAGTAATAAGTGGTCTATCAATGCTCGCTACCCTCTAACCAACGATATAGCAACGCCAGCTTCAGCGGTGCACCGCTATGGCAACACCTGTGTCTTCGATTTTCTTTTCTCCTTTTGTGCGTGGTGACGAGCGAGAACAAAATTCAGTCCACTTTACTTTCCGTTCAATTAAGGAATGCTTTAACAAATTTTGGGCTGTGAGAACGGGGCTTCAGTTGTACCGATTGTACTAACCCTTAGTTCCACTAGTTGTACTTACCTTTAGGTGTTCCAGTTGTACTTACCATTAGTTGTACCATTTGTACTTGCCTTAATTTTTTTAGTTGTACTCACTTTAAGTGTACCAGTTGTACTTGCCTTAAGTGTACCAGTTGTACTTGCCTTAGGTGTACCAGTTGTACTTGCCTTAAGTGTACCCGTTGTACTTAAGTGATGGCGCTTTTGTTCCCTCTAACAGAAGTCTCTTGTCCCACTAATTGCTAAAATCTTTCACTCTTTGCCTTCATTCAATACTTTTACAACTCTTCTCCATTCAATAAACTTTATACAGAAATTTGCCTTTTATATTCAACCTGAAGTATTAGGAAGTAAAATAAAGCCGCTTTAATGGCATGTCAATTAATTCAGTCAAGTTATACATAGGATGACTTACGAAATAGAAATAATGACCTACTTTGATACTCTGTGAAATATCATTAAGATATATTATTTTGTCTACATATTGAATTTTATTTTATATTAAAGGTGATCACGAGGTGATCTAAAGAGACATGAAGAGAAGGAAGCCTGATACATAGAAAAAGAGTACTGCGAAAGTACGCTCTAAGAACTAGGTCGACTACTCGGCTACCACAGGTAACCGTGTCAACCCAGCGCATGGATGACAAGATTAGGCATCCATGGATAAGAGACCTACACAGTTAGTTGCATTATCCATGGATAAGAGACCTACACAGTTAGTCGCATTATCCATGGATGAGAGACCTACACAGTTAGTTGCATTATCCATGGATAAGAGACCTACACCGTAAGTCGGCTTATCCATGGTTATAGCATGTAGATGGAAATCATGGAATAGGGAAGAAGAGAAAAAAATTAAGGAAAGATACAAAAGAAGATGAATAATAATGGTACCAAACTTAACAAAAACCTACATTCTACAATAAAACAAGAAATCCTACTTAGAGGTAGGCTCAGGTCAATGAGGGGGGTCAGCAATTATAATTTCAAATCCATGGTCTGATAATCACACCACCTCTCACACATAATTGAACAGGAAAAATATAGACAGATAAAATAATTTTAAAAAGGCGCAACGTAGTAACATGAAAAACTCTGCCTGATATTTTTTATAACTCAATCTCGTTGAAGAATGTTTTTTCCTCTTTAATGGATGAAAATTGTCTTGTTAAATAGTGAAATTAAATAAACCTGTAACTAAGATAGATAAAATATTTCAGAATGATTCAGAAAATAAGAAAAAGTTTAAAATATTTATAAATAATGTTATTATTAGAATATCGCAATACCATTGCGATATTCAATACCATTGAAATGATATTCCTCTATAAGGGTGAACTCATATGATGAAAATATTTTACTTAATTAATATTTTCAATATTCAATTAATACGAATACATGAATAATATCAACTGAAATAAATCACTCTGTGTTTATTATTAGTGAGGATTTATAAATTTAACATTATCAAAGTAGAGGACATTCAAAGTACCCGGAAAGTAGGCATGGACATAGATCATGAACCCTATCTGAAAATTAGACAATACAGACTGGCATGTCATGACCTGTGAATCTGTGATAGAACACACTTTCCGAATACTGCAACTTTACCCTATCTATGTTTTCAATGTATTACAATCTATTAATGGAAATAATCCTGAAAAACTACCAAATTCTATATCTGAATTAATTAGATTTGATATGGCGGCGTATAAGCATGACTCTCGAATAATAATTTTGTTATAAGTTCTTGAAAATAATAAACCAATTATCGAATAGAATTCTTCATATGAACATTATTTGAAAATATGATACATAAAATATATATTAATATAATGTATATTAATTCAATATACAATAAATTTCATTGAGAAGATAGGTACTATAGTTTCTTCTACACAGTGAATGTACTTAATTATACAGGGTGGGGCGTAAGTTTGGAAGCAAATGAAAGAGCATATTATAATCCAACGAAAAATATATTTAATAATTTACAGTTATGTATTATTACATAAGGGTTTTAAGAATTCAAAAATCATAAATTTATTCAAAATGTCCCCCCTTGTTTTCAATAACAGCCTCAAATCTCCTCCGAACTCCTCCTACTGCGGCACGCAACTGTTCTTGTGAAATTTCCTTCCAAGATCTCTGGAGCGAACGCTTTAAATCATCCACACTGCGATGGAATTTACCACAGGCCTTTGATTCAAGAATGGACCATACCAAAAAGTCCATAGGATTAACATCTGGGGAGCAGGGAGGCCACATTTCTTTGGACCAAAACCGTGGAAGATGGTCATGGCACCAGTTTTGAGTGACATTTGCAGTCTTGCTGAAATGTCCATAGAGTGTCATTACCGAAGTGATCCTTAGCTGACTCCATCATTGGCGTCAAAATATTCTCAATATAACATTTAGCATTGATTTTGGCGCCTTGTTCCACAAAAATTAAAGGAGATCTCCAAGTTTCAGAAACGGCGGCCCAGACCATTACTGAAGCAGGTTTCATGGTTCTCTGGACAGTTTTTTGGTTGTATGGGATGTCTTTTGCACTTTTACCAATTATTCTGTCATTTCTCCGGTTGTGAGCCATTTCCACTGTGAAATTTTTTTCGTCAGACCAAACAATCTCAGCAGCCGTGCCAGACTTCAATTCTCTCAGAAGTGCTTTGCTTCTCTCCAATCTCTTTTTCTCTACAGCTTCTGACAGAGTCTGTCTCTTTTGGAGGGTGAATGAGGACATCCTTAGGTCTTCTTTGACAACTCTTCTCATTGTTCTGGGACTCACATTAGCTGTTTTGGCTAACAATCGTATTGACCTTTTCGGGTTCCTCCTGATCTTCTCTCGGGCACATTTTATCAGTTGTTTGGTGCGTTGTGAGCGTGGTCTACCACTTCTTGGACGATCAGTCAAGTCTCCTCTCTCATTAAAACGCTTCACACATTTCCAAACAGTCGATCTCGCTATTGAGAGAGTCTTTGAAATGACGGAATCTGACTTCCCGGCACGGTGTAGAGCAATAATGGCTTCTCTTTTGTCTGACATTTTTGAATTGACTAAATTTTTGTAAAAAATAACACTGCCACGTCATAATGTAGTGTCTCTACTATAGTTCAAACCCTATCACCTACTTAGGAACTTATTTTTAAGAATTATATTAATGTTTGAAAAATTGCTTCCAAACTTACGCCCTACCCTGTATGTATATACCATCTTGGTTGAAAATGTTCAATTGAATATTTCCATTCGGTAATATTTCAGAAAATATAAGCCTCTAGTAATTAGTTCAGTACCTAAATATCTTACCAAACACCAACTAACAAAATACACGGAGTATCTACCTAAGGGACAATAAATCCATTTGAATTAAATTATAGAAAATATTCAGCTGAAAATATGTTGATAATAGTTCACTTTTATCTCATTTTTTGAAATTAAGAAACTGTAAAAAATAGTCAACTTTTTATGATATTTTAATTAACATCATTGCCTCAACCAAAATAATGAGGAGGTTATGAAATCATCAGAATTTGTTTCCATTTTCATAGCTCATTAAATAATAAACCGATTTTGTAAAAAAAAATCTGTTGTTAACTATAATTAAAAATTATTTAATTTCAATTGTCGTACATGTTTCTGTACCACTATTGTTCCACCTACGAAATTAAAAATTGTTAATTAAGGTAAATAATTTGTGTAAATTTAGTCATTTTCTTGAAAAAATTCCAATTAATTCTCAAAACTGAGAAGCGATACTTTAAAGGTCCCCTCCAAGCAAATATTTTTATTGCTTTATTTTACGAGGCTAATGTTTCTTATCATTTTGCTGCAAACTGCATCGAATTTGGTGGCATATTTTTAATTTTATATGCTTATAAAGATTTTTATAATCAAAACTCTACAAAACCTATTTTACTTCCGACTTACTAATTTAAGAAATTTTCAGCCTGAAGAAAAAGAATGTACACCATTTGTTTTGATTGTCAGCTAGGTATTAGGTTTAATAATTCCATTTAATATTCGTGTAAAGGTATAAAATTGAATGAACTTATATTTTAGGAAACAATTAATATCTAAAATAATTTAAATAAAGGCCGAAAACGCATAGATTGTTTATAATATTCAAATATGTAATCAAAACAAAGAGTGTACAATCTTCTTCTTAAGCATCAGATTAGTGATTCGCTCAATTGTTGCTCACAGAATATTGAAATTTTTTAAAAACAAATTATAAAATAAATATTGAACAGAATTGTATGCGGTTTGCAGAATAATTATCGTAGACCTTAGTTCTATAATATTATGTTATAAACTCATTTTTTTCGCGGAGCCTGGGGAGGACCTTTAAATTCTTATATAGTGGAACGTAACAATACTCGGAAAGTGGGTTACATAAATAAAGAGAGTTCAATCTAAAATTGTTCTCATGACAAATGTTAACATCAACTTTAATTTAACTAAGAGTGTCCAAGTATTGCAAGGCTCCCCAAATAAGAAAATACCATTGACTATTTGTTCCAATATTCTCCCTAATTAACTGGGAGTGAAGGAAGTGAAAAGTCTCCATTGTCCTCTCATTGAGTGTGTTTTTCTTTATTGTTTCTACAATAGCTTGATGCTCGAAATTTGGCCCATTTTACGGTCACTATTGAGGCAATATCTGCCTAAAACGACCCGAAATGATGCCTCTGCCGCCGCAAAAATGTTACCTAAAGGACGGAAAAGTCTGAGGTCTTTGGAGAAGATATTTCGTAGATAGAAGAGAGATGAGAGGGGGAGAGATATGAGAGGGGGGAGAGAAATGAGAGGGGGAGAGAAATGAGAGGAGAGAGATATGAGAGGGGGGAGAGAAATGATAGAAGGGAGAGAAATGAGAGGAGAGAGAGAGATGAGAGGGGGGAGAGAAATGAGAGGGGGGAGAGAAATGAGAGGGGAGAGAAATGAGAGGGGAGAGAGAAATGAGAGGGGAGAGAAATGAGAGGGGAGAGAGAAATGAGAGGGGAGAGAGGGAGTAGAGAGAGAAATGCGAGGGGAGAGAGGGGGTAGAGAGATAAACGAGAGGGGGAGAGAGAAATGAGAGGGGAGGGAGTAATGAGAGGGGAGAGAGGGGGTAGAGAGATAAATGAGAGGGGAGAGAGAAATGAGAGGAGAGAGAGGGGGTAGAGAGATAAATGAGAGGGGAGAGAGGGGGTAGAGAGATAAATGAGAGGGGAGAGAGAAATGAGAGGGGAGAGAGGGGTAAAGAGAGAAATGAGAGGGGAGAGAGGAGGTAGAGAGAGAAATGAGAGGGGGTAGAGAGATAAATGAGAGGGGAGAGAGAAAAGTGTTTCGAAATGAGAGGCGAAGAGTGGGGATTTATTTAAGAAAAATTGGAAATAAATAAAGAAATTTAGAAAATATTGGAATAATTGAAGATTGATGTAAAAATAAATCATATTCTAAAACAAAATGAGCTCAACTGTAAACAAAAAGAGATAAATTAATATATTATAGTGAAAAGAAATGGAGATAAACAAAAAATGGTTATAAGTTATAGATAAGAATGATGAATTAATAGAAACTGGCATGTTTCAAATGAAAGTGTAGAAATTGAAACATCAGTTAATACTCATTCGTATATCCTATACAGGCGGCTAACATTTTTTTTAAATGTGTCTCCTGTCCACTGCTATTACATGCATATTCACGGACTACCAGTACATAGAATATAATAGTGACAATTGAGACGGTTAGTGTACGTGACATCATCACAACAACACTCTGAAATTAAATTTAATTCAATCGAAGAGTGTTTAATCATAGAAAAATGTTTATTTATTGCCAATATAAGAAAAGAGTAATGGTGTATTCAGTTAATTATTCAAACTACTTGACCCTAATTTTCGATTAGGTCTGTTGCCTTAATGACGTCACGATAACAAGTCACTCTACTGTCACTACTACGTATTTAGCAGTGGACCGAAAAACAGACCTAATAATGTAGCTGAGAGACGTTGTTATAGTTCCAGACTATAACTTCCTTGATCTTATAAATGTATTTTAC
>CANNZV010003508.1:89251-103306 GCA_947561585.1 Caprella mutica
GATCAATTTTCCTTTAGATCAATTTTCCATTCGACCAATTTTCCATTCGACCAATTTTCCATTCGATCAATTTCCCATTCGATCAATTGCTTTCGATAAATTGTTTCGGGTCAATTGCTTTCGATCAATTTTCCGGATCCCGTCCTTCACAAGCAGCACGGTTAAGGAACGACCAACCCTCAAAGGGGATAGCACCGATAATTTAGTCCAGGACAATAATTTGTACACGGACTTAAGAAAATTGGGCCCCAGGACAATTAGGCCCCATACTATTGGGCATCAAGACAATTATATTGTTTGCGGTTTTTTTTATCAGTCTACTGTATTGTTTATCCAATGTGTACATCGTCTGACAAAGTTCAGTCAGAGTTATAATTAGTTAATAAAATGGGTATTTGTTGAAAGTCATTCATTACATTAAACTAAAAAAAATGGACAGTTGTTGGGATAAGATGAGATGATAATACATTTTGAAATATTAATTTATAAAACGTTTCAATATTGAACAGGTTTCGACAATTTCACATTAACCTAAATTCTGCTTTTATGTTTAAATTATTTTGGGAATATCTTGGTGGAGAATGGTATTCTAAAATAGCTACATTCTTATTTTCTATTTGATACTGTATCTAAAATAGTTTTACCTTGCTTACCTCTGAACATAAAAAATTAATAGTTTCATAAAAATAGTAATTATTCATGTAAATAATTAATATGTTCCAATAAAATGAATACATTTTTCATAATTGGAATATTCTTTCTATTAAATATGTGCAACATTATATTTTTATGCAAAAAGCATATTGTCACAAGTTCACAACCCTAGTTATTACAGTAGCAATTGACTTCTATTAAGTTAATGCAGCAGACTTTGATGAAAATAGCAAATCATATAATTGTCTTGGGCCCAATTGTCGGTGGATACACTCCTCGTGGCCCAAATGTCCTGTGCGAAGCTCAAACCATCTATAGTTGATCAGGCCGGACCATTCTGGCGTTTATATTTCGAACAACTGATAGCCGAAATCATAATAAAACTTTACGCTTCCATTAATATAGATGGGAAAGAATAGAAAAAAATGGTTGCGTTCTCCTTTAATTCAATTATCTTTATAGTTAAGATTTGAATTTTGATTTACAATTTTTACAGTGTATTCTCTAGAATCTCTGCTATCAACTGGAATATTTTTTTTCGATAAATAATCAGTTTTAAAAAAAGATATTTAATGCAATATACTGTACCTTGATTAGTGAATACTGATGACATTGTTTTAAAGGCACATTCTATAGCACATTCTATTCAAGAAAATACTGTGTCAGTGATTTAATTCTACTTTATTTATATTCTAACATGTTATAACTATGAATCATTTTCAGACAGTATGTGTCATTCATTCGATATATTATATTTAAGTTAGCTTATGACCACACTTAGCCTTGGTAATGGGTAGTTAAGTACTAGCTAAGTCATCATTCCACACTGTATTCCACGTGAAATTTACTTGAAATCTTTCCTACTCTTTTTATTTTGAAATAGAATTATTTTGTGCCTTAAACTATTCATTCCATTATTACCATTGATTTTTGGATACAAAATGAAAAATCAGGAAAATTTGAGTACATTTTGTTAACTTTGTCTAAATTGCAGAGCACCAAAGCAAGATTCTGTGCATGGAATGCAGATTGTAAATGGCTTGGTATTATCATATGTATATATTATGTTATCTAGAATTATAGTTAGATCAATTATTTTCTACCTAATTTGGTATTTTGGTGAGAACATACGGCAAAATGGAGGAAATTTCAATAGTTCTAGCAGTCTGGCTTCCCTAAATATGGTAGCACAACTTAACATTTCAACAAGTCACCAATGAAGTGGACCCTATGTCAAATTCCTTGAATCATGTGCTTAGTAAGGTATAGTCAGCTGGTACACGGAAAACTGCCAGGCGGAAAACTGCAAGGCGGAAAGCTGCCAGTCATTTACTGGCAATTTAAAGACTTTAGTCAATAATAACATTTTAATTTATAAAAATGTTGTTCGCCCAACGTTAAGGAGTTAAGGAACATTCATTTTTACTTAGTATACAAAACAAAAATAATAGTTAAATGTAGACAATTTATTAGAAAAATATGTAAATATATAAATATTAAAGATATATATGAATATATACAAATTAAAAACTAAAATCTTTCTTAGAAACGGTTTAAAATACTAAGAGAAGAAACAAAGAAATATTAGTATTAGGGACATAGTACAATTTCTTTGTTTACACAACGCATCTTTAAATTATCAGTTCATAACGCGCTAACTGTCTAATTTTTTTTACAATCTGAGAATTGAACAAGCCTTCAAGCTTAATATTCGCTTGTACTCATTATAAAACAACTTCGATATATGTTTGTGAAATATTTAGAACTTGCAACACAACATCTATGATTATTGATCTGCTATTACCAACCAATAGTACCTAAATTTCTGACAATTTCATTCGATCGAATTGGATTGTATATTAATTAATAATACTTGTTACATATAAATGAATATTGTAAAAATGAAGGAGTTGTGCTATTGACATGGAGAATAAAAATGTAAATATAATAAATATTGAACGTCATATATGTTGATTTAACATACGCTTAATTTATTGTATAATTTAAGATTAATTAATTATAAGAATATCTAATTGGCTATTAATCACAAATCAGTACGCGGGGTTTAACGTTAGCTTTTGAACTGAAGGTAATATTGCTGACATTAATATAGGAAATAAAAAACAAGGGACTATATATTAGTAACTTAACATGTTTTTAAAATGTACGTGACACTGCAAATAAGTATAAAATGGTAATTGTTATTTCCCTATGTGTACTAAAGTTTGGTTTACTGTGTGTGTAATAAGGTAGCTCTGTTGAAATATAATTTTCATTTGGATATTAAGTAATTCAATATCTATATTGTTATTACTGTAAAAATGTATATCCCCTTAATCCCTTAACGAAGGGCTGACGCCCTTTTTTGATTAAAATGTTCTTTAAATGTGTTTATAGCTAAATAATAAAAGTAAAAAATACATAAATTCCCATTTAGTGACTGGCAGTTTTCCGCCTGGCAGTTTTCCGCTTGGCAGTTTTCCGCCTGGCAGTTTTTCGGACACCAGATCAGCTATAGTAAGAATGATTAATGATAATCCATAGACTTAGGATTCATATGTAAAACGCAACTGATAATTGATTAAACTATATAAGTAGTGAATGAAATTTTGATAATTCAAGATTTTCACTGTTAAAAATTAAAATTTACGGTAAAAAAATCATTCCAGTCGATAACAGAGATTCTAAAGAGTACACTGTAAAAAAAATTGAATAAAATTCCAACTATAACTATATGAAAATAAGTCAATTAAAGGAGAACGCAACCAGTTTTTTTCTACTTGTTCCTTTCTAAATTAATGGGAGCGTAGCGCTCCGTTATGATTTTGGCAATCAGCTGTTAAAGGCAAGGGTACGGCCTGGTTACACTATAGATGGCCTTGCAAAAATCTCACTTGAATAATTATCAAAACATCTATAGACACAACACTGTATCATTTTGTATGCTTAAAATTTATTATTATACTTAATGCTTCAGGATTATTCAAATTTCACCAAGTTTGTTGGGTGACCGAAGAAAATGTGAATGGAATTTGATAGCCAAGTATTGGTGTAACTTTATACTCTTAGTACACAAATATTCATATATTGCTGTGTAGAAATTTTATTTGTATTAAATTTATTATTATGTATTTATTAGATAGAATTTATTTGCTTTAAAAATAGATAATTGAGGGGCTACCTTTTTATGAAATTTTTCAATTTAGTACACAGCTGCGTGTATACTGAAGTTAGAGAACATTAGAAAAGAGGGAAATTATATCATTCTATTACTAAACCTACGTTAAAATCATCAGGCACATTAAATAAATAAGAAAAATATATTTAAACAAGTATATTGGTGTTAGAAATCTAGTTTTCCTGTTAAATATTATAGTACCTAATATTTGGGCAGCTTTTATGTGTTTCGGAATACTGGTGATTAATTTGGATATTTTTTGATACGTCTGCATATTAAACTTCAGGAAAACAAATAAATAGTGTGGCTTCATTAGAAAATTTATTTGGACATTTTTTCTTAGTTACTGCACACACCTATTTCACCCAGCCAGTGCGGGATAGCCAATGGAGGTAGACTCCAAGTTCTCTGACGAGGAAAACTCAGTTCGTCATTACATTCACAGAAGTTGTAATTTACAGTCAGATCTCTATTTATTGAATCTGTAAGGATGTTATACATAGTCCGATATATGATATAGAAGTGCACTTCATATATTTGCGAATGATTATTCAGGTGTATGATGAAATTGTTGCAGAAATCTGAATATATATCACTGGGGATAGGGTCTGAATTCTCATCGATGTTTATTATTCTCAAATTTGGACATCTCTGACATATTTCACTTTCTACGCCTCTTAACAAATAAAATGAAATTTTTAATAAATGCAGGGCATCAGAAAAAAATACATCCCTTATCATATAAGAAGTTTCCTTAGTAACTTCAGAACCAGAAGGATCTCTCAAGGAAACTACTTCGGCCGTAATTCTGGGCAATTCAGTGTCATTGATATCCTTTGATAAATTGAATTGTCCAACCAAATTAACAAAATTTAGTTTCTTACATTTACCCAATTGTCTCAGCAATGACAAAGTTATTTCACCCTTAAAACATAATTCCAATAAAGTGTCTTTGTAGTAATTCACAATCTTCTCCAAGACCTTCGTATCTTTTCCAATGTGTATTATTCTGTCCATGTTAGTGGGATGGTAACTGAGAGTGCGACCGTAATCAGCAACATTATTTGGTGGAGAAAAGAAGAATATGGAATGGGAAAAGTGGTTGGGAGTAATGAACATGGAAGTACCAATGTTATTGCTTAAGCTGTTAATTCTCCTCTGAATCAATTGGAATAATACAATAGATTTAGCAGTGCACCTAGGTTTCTCTAGTATTAGAGTTTCGAAGAATTTTGAATGTTTGATTTCTTCTAGTAAGGTCGTTAAACACCGAGATCCTGCTGTTTCATCATCAGAGATTTTCTTGAACTCCTCTCTCTGAAAAAGAAAAAACATTCAATTGAATAAAGGGGAAGTTGTTACAAAGGCCATAAGTCTTAATATAGAACAGTGGTCGTAGTGGAATCCATTTGAGAGACACGCTAAAATTGAGGCAACAATCTCAAAGTATAATTTAATGACCATATTTATTGATAAAAAAACGTTATACTCATTAAGTATAGGAAACATTCCTTTATCAAAGAACATATATAGAATCAGAATTATTACTTAACTAATATGTATTACTGAATATCTGAAAAGGATTAAATTAAGTAATGATTGTCAATTTTAAATCTATGAATCTACTCAATATAATATCAGATACTGGGTAGAAAATCGAATATATGGTAAACCTCATAATGGCCGTTCTAGAGATTGCATGGCCATTGCGGTTTTCACAACGGTTCATTCTTCTCCGTTTTAAGGGATGGCCGTTATAAAATCAACCGTTGTAAGATCTTCTGCTGTATATGTTGTATGACATTGTATCATCTGGATTAAGTTTCGATATACAGATTGATATGCATGAGATATGAAGAACACAATTCAAATTATATACAGTATGGACCATAAAAAAGGAAACTGGAACTCAACTGCTTATAACTTTGAAATAAATCAAGATATTTTAATTCCTTTTTTGTCATTATATCCAGAAAAAAGTTTTTATCACTGTATAGCAATTGAAGTTAAATTTATAATATTCTTCCTCTCTCAGCAATGTGTTGGAAACAGGGGTATAAAAATAAGTTGCACAAAACAGTTTCATTTTTTAATTACAATATTATTATGAATGATTTATAAAAAGAGTGAAATAATAACATGTAGTTTATTGAAATTAACAAACAAATATAAATATCAATTCGACATGGTGGACGGCGATGCTTATTTGCGACACATTTTTCGCCTCTTGCTCACTTGGTCACATCCATGCCAGGGCTCTTTTGATTATAACTCAAGATTATTCTAAAAGACTTCAATTTCACATAAGATTCCTTCACTCAGGTCATACAAATTATTATGTTGAGATAAATAGACTTAATTCTTCGACTCTCCGCACAGAATTAAAATCACACAATAAAATAGAGATTCTGGGAGGCTTTTCAGTGCTAGTCCAACTTGCATTCAAATTCTGCAAATAAACAATCTTACATTGGGATAATTTTTATTTCATAAGTTGCAAATAATACACCATCACACTAAATATAAACAATAGTTTTCACCTTTTGTATAAGTTTTACCTAGAAAACTGTTTTGTACAACTTACCTTTTCAACTGTTTTTCAACACAACACCGCGAGAAGAAAAATATTTGAAGAAAATAAAAAACACTCCTCTTAACCTAATGCAAGACAAGAATCAAATTTTTTGAATTATTCTAAATTTATTAGCAGTTGAATTGGAGTTTCCTTTTTTGTTGTCCACACTAGATAAGTTAGATTTTTAAAAGAGTACAAAAGCGTTACTTTATACTCCCTCCCCATCCCTTTACGCCGCAGTATCAGTGGATTCAAAACAAGTCTTTAAATTAATCGGGAAATCTTAAGAGAGCTTAAATATTTTGTTATTTTGGACAGAAAATTATTAGTCTGCATATGCTTAAAAATTATACGTAGGCTGAATTAAAATCACAGGTAAGGTATAAAGGTATCTTACTAATTCATAATAAAAAGATTATAAATAATCAGTTAAAATAGCCTGTAGATAATAGATGCTTTGCAAATACGTTATGACATGATAATAAATATAATAATAATTTAACTAATAATAACCAATGAAGAACAAATTGATAGAAAACATAAATTTCAGACTTGTTTATATAAGCAAACTTACACCATATTATCTTTATAATTTAGAATAATGTAGCCGTAATATTGAATGAACCTATTTCCATATGTTAATTAAGTTATAGTAGGTATTTTAACATTCAAAACAAATATTCCGATATATTTGTTAACAAATAGCATTTATAAGATAGTCTATAATTATTTCCCCAACTAATTTAACCAAACTAGGGTGGAGGGCTGGGTTTGCGTGTGTGTGACGGCATGACGTCACACACACACCACAACAAACTCAACATATTGCAACATAACATAAACGGTATACAGAACAAGCACATGGAATTGAAATCACTCCTACACAAACACCAAATTCACATCGCCGTAATCCAGGAAACTAAACTAACACCTGCCAGATTAACACCAAAGTTTCCTGGATATACAACACTTGACTCAATCGGCCCACTCGAGGCTGCGGAGGTCTCCTTGCACTGATACATAAATGCATCTCGTTCACAAATACCAGTACTGAAACACATGCACGGATGCTACACGACCTCACCCTAGAAATAGAATCTACACGCATCCAAATCCACAAACACTCTTCCAACATTTTTTAACATATACAGTCCCCCACAGACTCCTCACCCCCAGGATACCAACCCAATTTTCATTACATTAACACCGTTAATAATTCTTTTGTCCTGGGGAATTTTAATACACACGAAACTACTTAGCTCGCTACACAACATAGAGGCACAAGAGCTGACACCATAGCAACACAACTAGACAACTACATAATCATGAACGATCCCCAAACTCCCACACGCAAACCCTATAACAACAACACACAACCCACATCACCGACATAACCCTCCTCACCCCTGACATAGCCCTCCAGAGTTCATGGACCACACTCCATGAACTCAGTTGAGACCACCTCCCACTTCTCACAACATACACATTAAGTACACCACTTGTTGCACAAAAACACAGACACACATTCACAAGCTACATTAGAGCCAACTGGACAGACTTTTCAACATCTGTGAAAAACAACTTACACAACTTTGACATCAACACCTTCTCATCCATAGATGCTGCGCAAAACAAATCACTAACATCATCATTAACGCAGACAAATACTACATCACAGCAAGTAACATCAGACAGTATAACCCCACTTTCACTCCCCACATCAAACGTTTGATACCAACACGCAAACACCTACGCTCACTCCCACCCACACAAGATATGATCACACGCATACAACACCTTAACAAAGTGCGTAGATTACTGCCCCACAGAAACACAAGTGGAAAAACACATTATATACCTTTTAATTTTAATTTTAAACAAACTCTGATAACTGGTCATGGGACTCAATAACAAATGCATGGATCAACCAAAAAACACATGAGTTCCTCACACAAAACAACACTACAATCACTGAAACACAACAGACGAACGCTCTCAACAAGCATTATGCTTCCACAAGATGGGTACCCACTCGCCCCGTAGATAAGATTACACTGCGTCGCTTGCACTAAACATGCACTCAGAAGTTCCTCTCATCTCCCTTCACCCCGGCACTGGGTGACATCTAGAACATCTAGGTCCACTTGCCACCAGAGCCTTCACAGACATCTTCAATTTCCAACTATAGAACAATAGTATACCCAACACCTGGAAATTCGTCAAAATCATCCCGATCTAGAAGCCCAACAAACCCCCCCAGAGAACTAGCCTCATACAGACCACTATCGCTTCTTTCCACCCCATCCAAAATACTCGAGAGGCTAGTTCTAAACAAAATCTCCCCACATATCCCACTATCCCTATTACAGCACAACTTCAGATCTCCACACTCCACTTCTACTCTTCTTACCCACCTCTCACAGACAACACTCGAATGCTTGAATGAACTCCAACATGTTATCTTGCGGATAGGACAATCATAGCTGCCATAGAAATTAGCAAAGCCTTTGATATGGTACCAATACACCTACTCATTAACAAATACTCAACACACATATCCACGACTCATATAAAAAATGGCTTGCCAATTATCTCTCAGGACGCTCGGGCAAAAATTATACAAGGGCAAGTCCTCCAGAACACTTCACTACACTGACGAGGTACCGCAAGGCTCCGTACTCACATCTACAATCTTCAACCTATGTCTCCACGACCTCCCTGCGCCAACACACACCTCGGTTCACACTCTTTCATACGCAGATGATGTCAACATCATCTCACAACATCCCAAACACGAGACCACCGCCAACAATTTACAAACATACATCAACTCCCTAGAAGACTGGCTAGAAACAAACAGATTAAAGGTCCGTCTGTGCAAACAAATATTCTGTCCCCTTAGTTACACCCTACACCCTTGAATACAGAACCCATCCAAACATTACACTCAACAACTCTCCCCTTCCCATTAACAACACGCCGAAATTCTTTGGAGTTAACTTGACTGCGGCTGGACGTTCAAACATCACATAACTGACATTAATAACAGAGGCGAACGAAGACTGAACGTCCTGCGCGCCCTTACTCACACAACTTACGGACACTCCAAAGATGACATAACACCTTTCTACTAACAGTTCATCAGACCATCCTCACTTACACCCACACAGCTTGGTCACCTGACATCTGTAACATCCACCTACAAACACTCCAAAAAAATATTGCATTCCGTATTGCCACCAGATGTACACAAACAACACCCACACATAATCTACACACAGAAACACGAGTGCTCCCTCTTACCTCACACTTGGACATGAGGGGCACACATTTTTATAATTCTAAACATCAACGCGCCCTCACTTACACTACTTACAGACACTCTAAGGAGGGAATAACAACACTCTATAAACAGTTCATTAGACTCATCCTCACTTACGCCCACACAGCTTAGTCACCTGACATCTCCAACACCCAATTACAGACTCTCCAAAAAACACAAAACACTGCACTCCGTATTGCCACCGGTTGTACACAAACAACACCCACACACCACCTACACACAGAAACACGAATCCTCCCTCCTACCTCACACATGGACATGAGGGGCACACACTTTAACACTTCTACACTAGACCCCTCACATCCCTTACACTATATGCAAACAGAGAGAGAGGAAGACACCACGCACACTACACACCACTCTCTCCACACACCTCTACACCACTCTCCTTCCCAATCCCGACAACACATCTTTTCACAAGCACATACACACCACATTCACATAACGAGGTTTAGACTCCTTCCCTCCTAACAGACTCCTTGGGTCTAGGCCTCAAGCCATAGACCCTAGTGATTCGTCCATGTCTCGACGTGATAGGGTTACCTATCACGTCTTAGATGTGGCCACCATCCTTCTTTTCATTACTATATGCACAGGATTGGGAGATCGGACTCTGATCGGTGCGACTTCTGTCAAGCCGATCAGGAGACGGTCTCTAACATTCTCACACAATGTCCGTCACTACATCTACACAGGATTACACACAACATACACACACTGGAAAACCTTTGGACCCATCCTCTGACAGTTGTTAACTTCCCGAGTGATGCAGGTTTCCCTTAGGCCCACACACTCCCACGCAGTGCCTCGGGTGGCTGAAACTCGGGGTGCCCCTGACCGCCCCTTCGTCCCAGCAAGGATGTTGGGGAGGCTATTCAACAACAACAACTGCAGAATTTCGAGATTCTAATTATTTTAACCAAATTTTCAAGTTAACCTGAAATCGAGAACAACATTTGGACTTATGCAGCACATATAAGTTGAGGTCAGGAGACTTATGAGGTCAGGAGCCTATATATAGAGGACTAATCTAGACTTTATGAGGCACACTATATATAAAGTGACAAAAATGATGATCGCAACCAGTATTCATATAACATAGATAGCTCAAAATTAACTATGATTTTATATAACTTACAAAATAACTTACAGAAATGAAGATTCTCTTTCTCCACATTCTGTCATTTGCCAGCCTATTGAACCTTTTTGAAACTCTCGCCATTTTGAATCTATCGGTCAGTCCTTCCATTTGTTCTAGAATCATCAAAATGATTTCATCTGGAAGTGCATCAAAATAGCTCTGAAAAAAAAAATCAAGGATAAAATAAACAGAGTGTCCTAACTAAATAATTGGTTCTAGGTAAATTGCTCGAAAACAATTGCTCGAAAGACAATTGCTCGAAAACAATTGCTCGAAAAACAATTGCTCGAATGAACAATTGCTCGAAAGAACAATTGCTCAAAAGTCAATTGCTCGAAAAACAATTGCTCGAACGAACAATTGCTCGAATGAACAATTGCTCGAATTATCAAATTGCTCGAATGAACAAAATTGCTCGAATTATAAAATTGCACAGTTTTCGATTTTATAAAAGTCAGTTATTCATGAAGTGGAGTTGCACCTAACAATCCTTGTTTCTTTTTAGTAATTGATCATTGATCATTCTATAAATGATTTCAATTATAACTCATTCTGCATATAATCTATTTATAAACCGTTTGTGTCATCTCGTATGTAACATGTGAATTAGAATCATGTGGTGAATCACTACTATTCATGTTTTTTTATCATAAAACCTGAAAATTTATTTATTACTAGCCTATTTGTATGTGGCACCTCAATCGGTGAAATTTCTCAAAGTTATGGCAGAGTTTTAATAAATCTACAAATTTAAAAAAATGAATAGTTGTGATTCACCACATGATTCCAATATTTTACATACGAGATGACACAAACGGTCTAAAAAAATAGATTATGCAGAATGAGTAAAAATTAAAATCATTTATAGAATGATTACTGCACAGAGAAAAAAGTATACTCATATCTAATGGGTCATCAATTTATGCTTTGAATCAATTTATTACGTGATTTGGTTGGACTTTATTCATGTTTTCATGTGTGTTAAAACAACTATGACGTGGTGTGTCATCAAGCATTAGTTAATTCAATTCATTTTATAGATTGAATCAACTTACTATGAGAGTTAAAAGTTACCTTTTTGAAAATTTTACTATGACAGAGTGTATTGTAGTAACTCACAAAGATTGTTAATCCAATGTATCTGGTGTATAAATTTACTTACTATGCGAGTTGGCGCAACTTTTTTTAAGTTTAGGAGTGAGTGAAAACGACTGATTTGTTTTAACCCACGTAAATTTTACTACGTTTAAGTAGTACCTTCATCTCACCATGTAGGTAGGTGCAAAAATAACCCATTCATATGAGTCAAAAAAAAATCAAATTTGATTTAATTCAACTAATCCTTTTTCTGTGTGTGATCAATTACTAAAAAGAAACAAGGATTGTTAGGTGCAGCTCAACTTCATAAATAACTGACTTTTAAAAAATCGAAAACTGTGCAATTTTATAATTCGAGCAATTTTGTTCATTCGAGCAATTTGATAATTCGAGCAATTGTTCATTCGAGCAATTGTTCTTTCGAGCAATTGTTTTTCGAGCAATTGTTTTTCGAGCAATTGTTCATTCGAGCAATTGTTCATTCGAGCAATTGTTTTTCGAGCAATTGTTTTCGAGCAATTGTTTTCGAGCAATTTACCGGCTACCAAATAATTAGGGGCCATAACTGGCAGAGTGGCTTAACTGATTATTTTACATCGTAGCGGCATAGATGTCATTTAAGGCAGAGTGGCCTAATCAGCAATGCACATACATAATATTGATTCACAGTTCAATGCGTTTTAAGACAGAGTGGCTTTAACAGCAGACTAATACTTTCTGTGCTATTTCTTGATTAATGATTGTCTTAATCTAGAAAGCGCTGTAAGATCATAAAAAAAATTTAGTTGGGGATTTTAACTCGGCTAGTTTTCTTTAAAACAATTTCAAAGAAACACTATAGTGAATAATGTGAGAATATAAGATTTAATATAAAGGAGTTACACCTCATTTTGATTTCTATAGAACTTTTTCTAATTATAGAAAATGCATAGGAAAATGCGTTAACAAAATCATATTACTGAAGATTTGAAAAAAAACAATACATTAAGAATTGATTATGAATTGTAATACCTCTGAATATAATCAATGTGTGACTAGATACTTGGTAGATGAAAAAAATATTGTTAAACCATATAATTAAAGAGTTCGTTGTAGGAGCTGCATAGCCCTTAGAACGGGTAATTCTTGTCCTTTATAGGGGGTGTCCGTTTAAAGATGGTCCGCTGTACGATCTTTGGTCTGTTGTACGAGCAGAAAAGAATCACAGTGATATGATGTACTATCATAGAGAAAAGAGTCACTGTGATGATGTACTATCAGAGAAAAGAGTCACTGTGATGATGTAATTTTAGAGAAAAGAGTAACAGTGATGGTGTACTATCAGAGGAAAGAGTCACTGTGATAATGTACTATCAGAGGAAAGAGTCACTGTGATAATGTACTATCAGATGAAAAGTCACTGTGATGATGTACTATCAGAGAAAAGAATCACTGTGATGATGTACTATCAGAGAAAAGAGTCACTGCGATGATGTACTATCAGAGAAAAGAGTCACTGTGATGATGTACTATCAGAGAAAAGTCACTGTGATGATGTACTATCAGAGAAAAGAGTCACTGTGATGATGTACTATCAGAGAAAGGAGTCACTGTGATGATGTACTATCAGAGAAAGGAGTCACTGTGATGATGTACTATCAGAGAAAAGAGTCACTGTGATGATGTACTATCAGAGAAAAGAGTCACTGTGATGATGTACTATCAGAGAAAAGAGTCACTGTGATGATGTACTATCAGAGAAAAGAGTCACTGTGATGATGTACTATCAGAGAAAGGAGTCACTGTGATGATGTACTATCAGAGAAAAGAGTCACTGTGATGATGTACTATCAGAGAAAAGAGTCACTGTGATGATGTACTATCAGAGAAAAGAGTCACTGTGATGATGTACTATCAGAGAAAAGAGTCACTGTGATGATGTACTATCAGAGAAAAGAGTCACTGTGATGATGTACTATCAGAGAAAAGAGTCACTGTGATGATGTACTATCAGAGAAAAGAGTCACTGTGATGATGTACTATCAGAGAAAAGAGTCACTGTGATGATGTACTATCAGAGAAAGGAG